>JAXCLQ010052249.1:3227-18555 GCA_035584115.1 Cedrela odorata | reverse complement strand
TTAATGAATTCGGAAATGTTACGCCAAATGTGTTTTGTTTCCGAAAATTATTATAATATGCATATATATGTGTATATGTATCAGTATATATGAGATGATGGAATAGCGTAACTATGGTAATAAGTCTATGTTAAAAATTTATAAAGTGTTGAGTTTAGAAATATGGAAGTTATGGAAAGGTAGCAGCAAGAATTGGCGCGTAACTAAAATAGGTTGTATTAATTTGTTTTAAGTACGCAACATTAATATAAGAACATACTCGGGAAGAGCGGAAACAAATGTAAGTAAATCGTGCATGTATTTTAATATTTGAAAAATTATGCGATATCTAATATTTGATGAAAATGTGATTTGTACATGTTGGTACGCCAAGCCAACTCTATGAAATGACTAATGAAATATTTATGAATTTAAATGTTTACGCCGATATCGCATTTAGAAAGTAAATATAAAATGTCGTCAATGTGTAATATGTTTGAAAAAGAATGTATTTTATGGCTTAGTCATTAGTTATATTATTCTGATCTAGTCAGACCTTGTGTTAAAGGCGAGGTTTGTAGACTAGTAAGAATTATGTTTAGTGTGCCGTGCGCGCTTCTATTATATGTAAATGTGAATGACCGCTTAATGTGGAACACATGATCACGTTCTGAATTCGGGTCACTGTGGGTGCAGGTGACACTAATTGACCAAGCCGTTTTGAATATATTTGTATTTTGAATGACCTTTATATAATTGAAAAGTTTGAAAATGTATTGATTGTTTAAGCTTTCATATTTTGCACTGCATCGACATATCACACTTGCATAATTTGTTTACTGAGATGTTTATCTTGCCTTTTATTGAAAAATTTATTTTTTCAGATAATAGCACATAAGAATGACGAGTATGCAAGCGAAGGTGTTAGGCGTATTCGTAAATTTTTTTTTTATATATATAATTAATAGATTAGCTAAGTAATGTGCATAGACTTGTAGGCTAGTATGAATATGAGATTAATAAGCTATTTGTATTACAAGGAATTGTAATGTATGTATAAATATATGTATAATAAAAAAAAATTATTAACTATAAATATTTAAGTTTTGTGTAATAAAAGAATAGTATTGTATACAGTAAACATGAATATGGTTTTGTAGTTAATATGAAATAGGTGTGACACAAATAGCCAACTACCTTTTCCACGTATCAACATCAGACATACTTAGCAACAACCAGATTGGGAAAAGTTGATCATGATAACATTTCTGCTTATGCCAGCAAAAATTGCAAAATGATTAAACAAATATTTGGCTATTGAAAATGGAAGTCACTGTTAAAAAATTGTCTAGCATAGGTGCAAAGGATATTACTTATTCCTGACCATATCATATAAGGAAATTCATTCAAAACAAAATTATACTTCTTAGTATGATTACAAATAGTTAACGAAAAAGGAGCAGCTAAAGAAATTACCTGAGGTTCGTAGTAATTGCAACTGTTAGAGAATTCAACAAGTATGTGCTTGCACATCTCCTTAATGCATTTTGATGTTAGGAATGTGAGATATCTTAGGCCAGTCCTTTCCACTTTCCTTCTGGTAACGTTGTTCTAGAATTTGAGATTTCCAAATATCCAATGTCCGCAGTGTTGTCGTCTCAAAGAGGTGGTCCGACAGTGCCTTTAATTCGTGGAAAAAATGAATTGTCACGCAAGAAAGATGTGGCATGATTGTAATATCTTTTTCTCCTTCCCTTGTAATCCCATAATTTTGAAGAGGCAGTTCTTCTAAAATAGGACATAGCGAAATTTACAATCTCTGTAGTGTTGTCATCTGGGAAGGTAGTCGGGCAGTGCCTTCAATTTGGAGTAGTTAGAAATTTTTAAGTGAGAAAGACGGCATGACTATAATACATTTATCTCCCTTCACATTATCCCACTCTTTCAATTCATTCATACCCTAAATTTGAAGCGATTTCAGTTTGGGAAAGACAATTACTGATGAAGAGGAAGATGAGCCAAGATCAATTTCTGTTCCCAAAAGTTCATTACCAACTGTTTTCACACTATGCATATTTGATATTTCAAGTGTTTCAAGGGAAGGCAATTTTCCCAAAGGTGGGAAATGCTTACAGTCCCTGAAATTGAAGATAACTAAATGCCTAACATTGGTTAATGACATCGTCCAACTGGAGGAAACACTGATGCCTCTCTAGCCATTTATCACTAATTCCTTTAAACTTAAAGGTGGTTGTAAGTCTTTAAGAAGTACTTCGTCAACCTTATACCGCTTCCTCATCCTTACTGAAAAGTAAAGACAAACTAACAAATTTTGTATTCTTAAGTTGTAATGTAACACACCAAATCCAACAAGTATCACACATGTTGAATTAGAGCACACAATTTCATATACATGCACTAAATCTCACAATTACAATTATTTTTTTAAAAGAACTTCTTTATTAAAAATTATTTCTAAACCCAAATTTTAAATTTGTTCAAATAATCATAATTTATTCAAACTAAAAGAAAATTCCAAAATAACTCCAAGATACAATTCCAAGAATGCAATAAATGCATTACAAAATATTTCATAGTTTATAACATATACAAATAAAATCTTCAATGCTATCCTCCAAATCAAGCCAGCATACTTACTAATCTAAGCAATTTTTTCTACAAAAAGTAAATGACGAGGGGTAAGCCGTTAACTCGGTAAGTAATGTCATCCATAATCTATGCATAAATTTCCTTATTTTCGGATACATAAAAAGATTCACAAGCCCTTTTATTCAAATATCATGCAAAAATACTATTGATACAGCAAAACTCCTTCTGTAGACATTGTGCACCAGCAACGATTTTCTTTTCCTTTACTTGACTGATTGTTTTAACCTACGATCACAGCAAAAGTTAAGGGGTAAAAGCCGATTGTCCTGCAAAAACCCTTCGATGTTTAAGTTAGGGTTTTGCTTTGTAAAGTGAGAGAGAAAAGAAAAGAACCAAGATGATATTTGCTCTAAACTTGAAATTTGGTTATCAAGTCTAGCCTAGAATTTTTTACTACTCGTACCTAACTATCCTTATCCTCTTTTTATAGGTCGCTTTAAGTCTCTCAATTTTAGTAGAATTCTATGGAATCTTGAAATAAAGATCTCGTCGTGGGATTCCATTTAATAAGCATACGTCTTCCGGATTTTGCAGGATCTTGAGCCCTTCTTGCAAAGTACATTTACTAGGTATATAATCCTTATTATGGAATAAGCTCTACTTGCAGAATACATCCACCAGACTAAGGATCCTTATTATGGAAGAATTCGAAAAGAATTTGGGAAATAAATAAATCCTCCCTTGATACGTAATTGTTGAGAGGTCTCAGAAGTCTTTGTTTGAAACTTCTTTATCCACCTAAGACAAATCTCTTGTGTTGCATATCTGAGAACTTTATCAATTGTACCCGAGACCTTCATAGAGGGGTCTCGGAATTAATAATCAAAACTGAGACCTTTCATCCATCTTTGGAAGGTCTCATCCCTCATTACACCTTGGGCCTTTGTTGTCCCCTAGGCAATGTCTCTAAAGTTGAGCTGGGCCTAAAGCTCTTCTTCCGTCTTTTGCAAGACTATAGCTTGGACTTACAGCTTATTGGGCTTTAGTCATGCCTCAGGCTGTATCCCAACATCAAGCCCCCTAATTTTAGTAAAAAAATAACTATTTTTGACAAAAACTAAAAGTTTCAACTTGAAAAGAAGTGTCTATCCGCCAAACTTAAATGTCCAATTTAAAATCTACCAGTTTTCATCCACGTGGCAGCTCGTAGTTGGCTCTCAAGATCACTATGTTTCAAACCCCGAGAGATCCTGTTGGCCCTTATGATAGCCGCCTCTTTTTGCATTTATGAAGAACATTATATTAACTTCTCATCTTACGTGGCACCATCTCATCCCTTTATCTATCCTTTATATCTACGGTTGGGGTTCTTCTGCTTTTTTAAATGCCTCTCATTTCATTCTTTCATTCTCTTTGTCTTCACTTCACATTGTCGTTTCCTTCGCATTTCAAGCAATTTCAACAACAGCAAAACTTTGACTTTCAAGCAAGGATTCCAAGCTTCTCATCTTCTTTAATAAAAAATCAGTAAGTTTGCATTACACCTTGCAATTTTTTATTTTTGTTGGGTTTTTAGTATTTTTGATTGATTGAGGCAAATGCTAGATGGGTTTTTAGGGTTAGAGACCTTAGGTAAATATCCATGAGTTATTGATGACCCAGGGTAGCTTTTGATTTCTTGTTTGTTTTTCTTCCTTGTGAACAGAGTTGAGTTCTGTTTCAAGTGATAATGAGGCTGCTCCCAGGGGAAACAACTCCAAAGAATTAGTGGTCATCTTCGTTCCTCCCCCCGTCCTAGAGATAAAGAACTGAACACCCTTTAAGGTGGATTGGTTCCCCTTCTCTACTATAGAGTCGGACTTAGAGACTTACACCTGGTGTTACAACTTCCCTGAGGGGATTTACCTTAGGGTTTTTGAGGAGGATGAGCTTCCTGGCTGTCCTCGTGAAAAAGAAATCTCCTTTAAAAAAGAGCTATTTCACCTTGGGGTCAGGCTTCCCCTTCAAGAATACTTCACCAAAGTTTTTGAGTCTTTCAACATTGCGCCTACCAACTGAATCTAAATAGTTGAAGGATTTTATCGGGCCTATTTGTTTTGTAAAGTTAGATCTCTAACTTTATTCCCTCAATTAAAGAAATTAAGTATATGTGCCTCCTGAAAAGGAACTCAATAAAGAATCCTGAGTGGTACTATCTTTAAAATCGACCCAAACAATGAAACCCCATAACCGACAACCCGTCATGCAATAAAGACTAGAAGAGCAAGTGGTTCTTCATTAGTGGTGATTGGAACCCCAACCATAACATCCAAATGCCCAGACTGTTTGAGGATGCAATCACCTAAAGCAAGTTGCCTAAGTTGAATAATTAAAGTTTGGAAAGGGTTGAGATGGCTAGATCCTCAACATCTAGCCAGAGATCTCTTCTTTCTGACACCGACCTGATTTCATCAGGTCTTGTAAATAGCTGTGTGTCTAAGGGCCAGTTGGCTTTAGAAAAGGATCAAACTGGTAAGCGTCTTATTCTTTCTCTTCCCTGTATGTTGAATTATATTATCTGACCTCGGTATCATCTTTTTCACAGGAGATATGGCTCCAAAGAAGTCTGTGTCAAACCCTCTCAAGGTGCTAAGGTAATTGGCTAAGGGTAAAAAGGTCGAGAAGGCTCCTCAGGCTCCAAAGACCGAGGTCGGGTCTTCTATTCCCAAGGGCTCAGCTGAGGCATCAGCTTCATCCAGTGCTGTTGGGCCTTCCAATTTTGGTAGAGCTCCAACTCCTAACATGGGAGTTGTAATCCGAGGTGACGGGTCACCTCCTCCCACCCCTAAAGTGGATAAAGGAAAGGGTAAAAAGAAAGTTGTTGCGGCGGTTAAAGGTGATGGGCCTCAGAAGAAGAAAGGGTCTTCTGGGCAGGCAACTGAGGAGACCGCCGAGACGCCTCAGCTCCTTTCAGAAGACCTTCCTGAGGACAAGAGGGAATTCTTTGCCCATTATCTCCTTTGTATCAACCAGCAGGCTATGGAGATCAGTCCCAGATATACCGAGGCTCTTGCAAATACCTCGGGTCTATAACTTTTAGATTTTTCAATAAAGTGGCTAAGCTGAGTGAGTTTAGTTTTTGTTTTGTTTCTAGAAGAGAAAATACTCCTTTTATTTCTAACTTCTGCTCACTTTTGTGTTTGATTAATGCAACTTCAATATGCAGCTGTATTATTCCGATACGTCTTTAAGGATGCTGCCACGAGGGCGTCAAATTTAATAAGATGGTTGAGAGGGCAGAAAGAGACTTGGTCTTGGAAAGGACCAAGTTTGACTCTGAGAAGGCAAGGTGGGCTCGGAAGATGGAGGAGCTCCAAATCAAGGCAGCCACGGCCGAGTCTTCTCACGCTAAGTTCAACAGCTGGGCGAGCACCCTCGAATCTAAGCTAAACAAATTGAGGGAGGACTGCCAGGAGTTTGAGAAGAAGTGTCAGGAGTTAGGGCGAGTGGTTCAATGTGAGAATTGACCTAACTTGTGAAACGTTCAAAAACCAATTTCCAGACCTGAGCCTAGCCTAGCTATATGAAGCTTTAGGGCGTAAGCCTCCATGCTCCGATAAGGACTTTTTAGCTGATCTTCTTCTTGAAGGGGATGCTCACTCTAACTTAAAAACTGCTTTCATTCCTCCCGTTGAGTAGATAGAGAAGCCTTCTACTGAGCCCATTGAGGTCCTTCTGCCGAGGCGACTTAAGCCACTCCTGCCAAACCAACCATTGTTCCTTCATATCAAGCCAACCCTCTAACCAATCCGACTAGTTAAATCGTAGACTTAGTTTATTCTCTTTCTCTCTTCTTTCTTTTTTGTAAAGAACTGTGTACACTCGTTAATACAATACTTTTGATCTATAGATTTCTGTGTTATTTTACTTATCTACTTTTTAATACTCAGTACTTAGTTTAATTTACAGAACTTAACTGTTGTCATAATTGATAATGCTTCAAAGAGTAATCCGACCTGAACTGAGTTGAATTGATAACACATAATTTATGTTTGAAATCGCTCTTCTAATCTCCTGGTTCCAAAGAGAATATCTTCAAGTAAGAACCACTCATGCTGTTATCATAACCTAACTTTAAGGTCTTAATAGACTTCGGATATTATTGTCTTGACTTAAATTCCTTGACTGTAGTTATTAGGGAACCATTCACCCACTTGCTTCTTAATTTCACTTTTAGGACTCGCTTGAGCTCTGGATGTTATTACCTTTACACGAAGGATGAACATAATTATCCGAGAATCATCCTGCTCTTATATGTCTTGAGACTATGCTAAGGGCTTCTTCAGGCTATGAATATGAGAACCGATCATATAAGAACCCTTTTTCGCTCTTGCACGTCTTGAAATCATGCTCAGGGCTTATTCGAGCTGGATAATATTACTCTTAGACAAATATAGGACTTAATCATCTAGGAACCATTTCGCTATTATGCTTCATGAGGTGATGTTTAGGGCTTATTTGAGCTTATGGATGGTATTACCCTGAGATGAATTGAGAACTTAATCCTCTGTGAACTACTTTTGCTTTTGAACGTCCTGAGGTTAGCCTCAGGGCTTATTCTAGTCGTGGGTCATATAATTCTATAGACGAATAAGAGACAGGCATATGGAAACTATATCACCCATATTCAGGTTTTTGAATAGTATTACCCTGAGATGTTTGGAAAACAAATATCTGAGAACCAAATCACTCATATTCAAGTTTTTGGATAATATTACCCCAAGATGTTTGAAAGATAGACATCTGGGAATCATGTCACCCATATTCGAGTTCTTAGATAATATTACCCCTCGATGTTTGAAAAATAGACATCTGGGAACCATATCACCCATATTCAGGATTTTGGATAGTATTACCCTGAGATGTTTGAGAAATTAATCATACGCGAACCATTGTGCTCTTATGCATTTTGAGGTTATGCTCAGGGTTTGTTTGAGCTGTGAATAGTATTACCCCAGATTTCGTAATTCTTTACCCCTTGGCTTGGAGTCATCTATTCATCAACTTATCTTTCAAAAGTCTTTGGTGAAAAATAATAATTTTGTTTATTTCTAGTGCAGCAAAGATTTTATAAATCTTTGATAATCTCAAGGATAATACAACTTCAATCGTTCGGCGTTCCAGGTTTTCTTGACCCTGCTTCTATTCTGAGATTTTAATTTGTAAACTTCATGTCTCAAAATTTGGATGAATTTATATGGTCCTTCCCAATTAGCCCTAAGAACACCTTCTCCTAGTACTTTGGTGTTCAAGGTAACTTGTTTTCGAACCCAGTCTTCAACTTGGAAAGTTGGTACATCAACCTCGACAGGAATTACTGCTTCACACCTAAAGGTTAAACTGTAAGGAGTCTCGCCAATGGCCACCTTTGGGGTGATCTTGTAAGCCAAATGACATCGAGAAGCTTATCAATCCATACACCTTTATGCTTATTGAGCTTCTTCTTGAGTGCCTTCTTAATAACTTTGTTCACAGCTTCCACTTGTCTTTTGGCTTTTGGATGAGCAGGTGTTACGAACCTAAGGTCAATTGAAAAATCCACATAAAATTCCCTGAAGCTCGAGTTTTAAAATTATTTTTCGTTGTCTATGATCAGCACTTGAGGTATCCCGAACTGATTGATGATGTTTTGTTTGAAAAATGTTGTAGCCCTCTTATCGGTAATGGCAGCTAATGGCTCAGCTTCAACCCATTTGGTGAATTAATCAATCTCTACTATGGCAGATTTTGTGTTAGCTCGAGTGGAGGGCAAGGGTCCAATGAGATCTAATCCCCATTGGGAGAATAGCCAAGGGCTCGTTACAGACGTCAGCTTCTCAAAAGGTTGTCTTAGAACATTGTCATATACCTGACATTCATGGCAAGTTTTCGCCATCTAAGCCGCGTCTTGTAAAAGTGTTAGCCAGTAATATCCTTGCCTTAGGATTTTATGTGTCATAGAACGAGCTCTTCCATGACCGTCGCATGTTCTCCGATGGATTTCTTCAAGAACTCGTGCCACCACTTTGGGGTTTGAGGCATTTGAGATACGGGGTGCTGTAAGCTCGTTTGTATAAGTCTCCGTTAATAACAGTATGCCTTACTGACCTATTTTTTATTTTTCTTGCCTCTTCCCTATCATCTGGGAGCATCCCTTCTTAGATATAAGATTTTATCTCTTCAATCCAATAGTAGCAAAAGTTGAGCTGAGCTATAAGGGGTTGATCACTGCCCACATTAGTGTTCTTCTACTCCAGTACTTCGATTTGGACTGAGGCTAGGGTATTCCCTTTAAAGGTAAAGGACAGTTTTGCCAGGATATCTGCCCTAGAGTTCTCCGATCTCGGGATCTGCTTGATTGTGACAATCTTCAGTGTGCCCAAGAGTTGTTTAGGTAAAGGTAAGCTTGCATGTTGCTTTCTCGAGCCTGTAACTGTCCATCGATTTAGCTGGCTATTAATTAAGAGTCACAATGAATGTCCAAGGTTGTGATCCCCAAAGCTTGAGCTAAGTTGATCCCTACAATCAAAGCCTAATACACTGCCTCATTATTAGTGATTTTAAAGTTATATTTGAGGGAGTACATTACCTCGATTCCGTCTAAGCTTACGAGGACAACTCTGGCTCCTCCCCTTTACGTGTTCGAAGCTCTGTCAATAAAGAGACTCCAGATCGGCTCAACTTTTTCTAGGACGAGTGGATTTTCTGGTTCCTGATCAGGGTAGTCTTCTATGATTTAATGGATGAAGAGGTGCTCAAATATCAATCTTTCAACTACAAAATCAACTAAAGTTTGTCCCTTTATTGCCATCTTAGGTTTGTAGCTGATGTCATACTCGCTGAGCTTAATTGAGCATTTCACTAACCGACCAGACAGGTCGGGTTGCTGTAGAATCTGCCTCAGAGGCTGATTCGTTAGTATTATTATCTGATGGGCCTGGAAGTATGGTCACAGTTTTTTTACTACTACTACTAGTGCTAGTGCTAGCTTCTCAGGTAAAGAGTATCTTAATTCGGTATCCAATAATGCCTTGCTGGTGTAGTGAATGGGGCGATGGATTTTTTCTGAATCCTCTTTTACCAAGACTGAGCTCACCGAATGGTTGCTCACTGCTAGGTAAAGATACAACACATCTCTAGTTTCAGAACTTGTCAGGTGTGGTAGCGATGCAAGGTATCGTTTTAGCTCTTGAAAACTGTTCTCGCATTATTTAGTTCATTCGATCTTCTTCCCCTTTTTCATGATATGAAAGAAATAGAAACACTTGTCAGTTGCCTTAGACAGAAATCAGCTTAATACTGTTAATTGTCCGATCAGACTTTGTAGTTCCTTGAAAGTGGATAAGGACTTGAGATCCAATATGGCCTTGATCTTTTACTGATTAGCTTCGTTGCTACGTTCGCTGACCATATATGCTAGAAACTTCTCAACCTGAACTTTAAACGGACACTTCTCGAGATTCAACTTCATATTATATTTTCTCATATATGAGAAGGTTTCTTCCAAGTGTTTTAGATGGTCTCAGACCTTTAGTAATTTGGTGATTATGCCGTCAACATAAACCTCCATGGTTTTTCCAATCAACGGCCTGAAAACATGATTGACTAACCTTTGGAAAGTAGCTCCTATACTCTTTAGCCTAAAAGGCATTACTTTGTAATAGTATGTATAGCCCTTGGTCGGTGATGAATGCAGTTTTCTCCTGATCTGGCTCGTGCATTCTGATCTAATTATATCCTGAAAACGCATCCATGAAGCGTAGTAACTCATGTCCCACTGTTGAATCTACCAGTTGGTTAATTCTGGGTAGTGGAAAGCTGTCTTTAGAGCAGGCTTTATTTAAGTCTATGAAATCTATACACATTCTCCACTTCCCGTTGGCTTTCTTGACCATGACCACATTTGACACCTATTTTGGATAGTGCACTTCTTTAATAAATTTGGCCTTCATCAATTTCTCTACCTCGGCATGCATTGCCTCTCTTCGTTCAACGTTAAATAGACACCTCTTTTATTTTACAGGCTTGTACTGGGGGTTGATTGCAAGTCGATGAGATATTACCCGATGATCAATACCTAGCATATCTTCATGCGTCTATTTGAATACATCTATATGTTGTCTCATGATGTCTTTAAGTAACGTCTTCTACTTCTCATAGAGATGAGAACCAATTTTCACTATTTTTTCAGGAGTTTCTTGGTTAAAGATGACAGACTCAAGTTATTCTTCTGGTTCTAACATTGATGGCTCGTCACCTTGCTTGGCCTCCTTACACAGGTTTTTCATCACACGTTCATATTGTAAGTTCTCGTTATCAACCTCAAGGATTTCTTCCCAAGGTCATTTTAACAGGCAGTACGAGCTTTTTGAACTTTAGCTTCAGGTAATGAATGCTTTCTACCGCCTTTGTAGCTCTAAGGAAGGGCCTTCCAAGAATTATAGTATAGGGCATTTTGAGGTTGACTACTTAGAATTCAACCATCGTAGTCTTTTGGTAAAACTTCTCTCCCATAGTGATGGGTAGCTATACCACCCCCTGTGGGTATACATATAATTCTCCAAAGCCATGGAGAGCAGTCTTAGTGGGCATAAATCTCATGTCTTTAATCCCCAAAGAGTTTAAGGTTTCTTTAAAGATGATGTCAGTCGAGCTCCCAATATATACCAAGATTCGACTGACCTAAGCTGTTCTTACCACCAACATTATTACTAAGGCATCGTCGTATAGGTAGTGTACTCCTACCTCATATTTATCTGTGAACATAATTGGTACCGAAGTGATCTTTTGCTTTTTCTTAACTTTAACATTTATAATGTGAATGTCCGAGGTAGAATTTAGCAGCAAGTATCCTGATTAGTTCTTTTTTTCCCTATTCAAATTTTTCGCTAATGTAATTCCGCCTGAGATCACCATGGTCTACTCCTCACGTATCTTTTGGTGTATAACCCCTTGGTCTGAAGTACCAAGCTCTTCTCCATTATTTGCTATGAAATCCGACAAGTAATTGTTTCAGGTTAGCACTTTGACCTAATTCTTGATATCAAAACATTAGTCTATCAGGTGTCCAGCACTCTGGTGGAACTCACAGAACTTGTTCTTAGCATTTTCGCTCGATTTGGTTTTTTATAATGCGAGGTTCCATCAATATGGTTCCCCGTCTCTTGATTTCTTACAAGACTTGTAAGAGTGGGGCATTTATGGGAGTGAAGACTTTATCCTCCTGGATATGGGCTATCCTTGTCGAATCATCCCTTCTCGATGAACAGTATCCTCTTGGGGAAAATTTATCTTCTCCACCTGTCGTTCTGTTTTGCTCTTGAGTTCGTCTCCCCTTTCTATCACTGTCTCAGAAACTTCTTCTATCGTTCTGCCTTCTTTTTGGGTCTGTCCTCAGGTTTCGCATCTCATTGCAGAGGGATAGTTCCAGTGTTTTCTCTTCCTTTAGCTTGAGGGCGACCTAATCTTCAATTTCAATCTCGTTTAAGAGCTTCCTCCGAGCCATTTCATAAGTAGTAACGGATGGTTTGCGTATCGCGTACCACCCCTCGGTCTACTCGCAGACCTCTCCTAAGACCTTCTAATGCTATAAAGTGATGATAAACCCCCAATTCCATTACTTCATCATGGTATCTCTTAATGAAATTCCTGAGACTTTCTCATTCCCCTTGTTTCATGAGTAGTAACGAACTAGGAGTTTTAAGGTTAACAGTTGCCCCTCTGAACTTGTTAACAAACACCTCATACAATTGTTCAACGTTATGGATACTGCCAAGGGTCAAACTGATGAAGCATTTTCTCGCTTACCCTTCTAACATCAACGGGAATAGGCTGCACATCTGGGGTTCATCAAGCCTTTAGATTAGCATTATCTCCCTAAAAAAAATTTATATGCAAAGACGGGTCAGTTTTTTCCATAAAGGAATTTATCTACGGTATCTTAAACTTCTTAGAAAGAACAAGACTTAGAATCTTTTGGGAGAAAGGGGATTTGAAGTGTAATACAAACATGGTGCTGGCTCATTATCCCTTTTTTATCCTCGTCTCTTTTGGTCCTCTAACTCTTTTACCAACTTTCTAACGCAAGCCTTAAGATTGTCGACTCTGTTGTTGTGTTCCTTATACCTCCTTCCTTAGAATGGGCTTCGTTAAGGACTTTATCTCTCCTTTCGTTGTTTTCAATTAAAGAACGTTCTATGTCTTCATGACCAGAATTGCTATTTGGCCCTCATTTACAAATAATTGTCGAATTATCCAAAGAATATTAGGATTCTAGTTTAGGTTCACAGATAAACCTAGAAGTAGTATCTTCCCCTTATAACTCCCCAGGTGGATAGTTGGAAGCTTTTCTTTTCCCTTTCTCCACAGTGGTATATCTCCTCTTAGTGGTATTTTGTCGAAGATTGGTTTCACTGTTCCGGATATGTGGAACACTTGAGATGCTGATTTTCACAACCTCTGTCTGTATAGGTGTTTCTAGCTCATGAGAACCAGCTTGAATCATCTTTTCCATTTGCAACTTCCTCAACCAACATCTAGATCTGCCTATCTTTTTCTGCATTTTCGTTGTTAGCTAGCCTTTTAACTAACCATGCAGCTTCTGTGACTCCTGAGTTGGAGGTATTTTGATACGAAGATGAAGCCTCTGAACCGTGATTTGCATCTTCCAAGGGTGATGGCCAGCTATCATCGCTCCGGTTAACCGCTGCTATCTCCTCAAGGGGATTATTATAGAGATTTTCCCTTATCGTTGTTTGGTTTCTAGTTGCATAAGTCCACATGGTCACCATGATTTTCCTTATAGTTGCAGTTGTTTCTACCTTTTTGTTCAGTCTTTCCACAGATGGGGCTAGATGTTATTGTAGCAAAAATTCTTTTATGGACTATGTGTACCAGCAAGTATCTTCTTCTCCTTTACTTGACTGATTATTTTAACCTACGATCACAACAAAAATTAAGGGGTAAAAGCTGGTTGTCCGGCGAAAACCCTCCGATGCTTAAGTCAGGGTTTTGCTTTGTAAAGTGAGAGAGAAAAGAAATGACCAAGATGATATTTGCTCTAAACTTGAAATTTGGTTATCAAGTTTAGCCTAGAATTTTTCACTACTCGTACCTGGTTGTCCTTGGCCTCCTTTTATAGGTTGTTTTAAGTCTCTCAATTTTAGTAGAATTTTATAGAATCTGGAAATAAGGATCTCGTCATGCGAGAATCAAGGAGATTCTATTTGATAAGCATCGGTCTTCCGGGATTTGCCGGATCTTGAGCCTTTCGTGCAGAGTACATCTATTAAGCATAGAATTCTTATTATGGAATAAGGCCTACTTGCAAAATATATCCATTAAGCTAAGGATCCTTATTATGGAAGAATCCGGTAAGAATTTGGAAAAGAAATGAATCATTCTTTAATACGTAATTATTGAGAGGTCTCGGAAGTCGTTGTTTGAAACTTTTTTATTCACCTGAAATGAATCTCCTGTGTTTTATATTTGAGACCTTTATCAGCTGTACTTGA
Source organism: Cedrela odorata (assembly GCA_035584115.1). NCBI lineage: Eukaryota > Viridiplantae > Streptophyta > Magnoliopsida > Sapindales > Meliaceae > Cedrela > Cedrela odorata. Next base: position 4,435 of record JAXCLQ010052249.1, on the reverse strand, counting down.
GGCCTTCACAGGGGGTCTCAGAATTAATAATCAAAACTAAGGCCTTTCATCCGTCTATGGGAGGTCTTGTCCCCCATTATACCTTGAGTCATTATTATCCCATGAGCAGTGTCTCTTAAGTCAGGCTGGGCCGAAGGCACTTCTTCTGTCATTTATAAGACTTTAGCTTGGGCCCACAACTTATTAGGTTTTAATCATGCCCCATGCTGTATCCCCAACAAATACAATTTCAAGTAATTTCTCAAAATAAAAAGAAGTTTAATGTTTATAAATTTTTATAAGAGAATATGTCAAAATCATATTCCATAAAATATAAATGTTGAATCATATAAAACTTCCATTATAGAAAAATATTTTTTTTAAGTTGCTCATGTCACATAGTATCACTTGTACTCCCGGTGATCCAACCAATAATTATCACTTGTACCATCAATGATCCGGCCAATAACAGAATAAATAGTATGCACACTCATAACAGAATATCAACTGGTCCAAATAATTAGATATATCGACTGTGATCAATCATAATAAGAATCATAATACTATGAACAGATGAGCCAAAATATTTCATTTCAAATAATCATATAAGAATCATTTAATAACATAATAGCTTGTATTGATTTACTTACAAAATATTTAACACATTTTACAATTATAAATTGACGTTTATAAAATAATTTGTAAAATATTATTATAAATAAATTTTATACAATATAATTAAAATTCTTTGTTTAAAAACTAGCTTTCAAAATATTTAAGTTGTAAAAATTCGTAATATAAATTCTTTCATCAAATAATAAAGTATTTTTCAAACATTTGATTCAACAAATTTATGCCATAAAATATTTTTATAATACAAAAACAACCCAATATATCATGAATGGAATTACTTACCTCAATTCAAACTAAAATCTTAAGTTATCTCTAATTGCCGTCTAAAGGTTCCAAAACTCCTATAATAATAAATTATCTCATCAAGAAAACATAAAAATAGCACATAAAGAACTTTTTCAAAGTTTAACTACATCTATAATAATTGCTTACGTATCCTAAACAAAAACCCTTATAATCTAGAATTTTTAACTCTTAATATATAAATCAGATCAAGCTAAAAAATTAATATTTTTTTAGCACACCTAATTTAATCATGTATTAAAATTTCATGGCATTTCAAGATTAAAAATAATTTTAAAAGAATAAGTTTTTCA
>JAXCLQ010052230.1:0-16872 GCA_035584115.1 Cedrela odorata | reverse complement strand
CCATGAATCACGCATTTAATGCATTGAAATTAAATTAATTAAAATCATAGAATTTAATACACACACACACACACACATGTTGTATTAGGTTCCGATAACTTAAGTGACGTGCCGAGTGGGTGCGAAGGGACATAGCGGAAGTGTTTACCCTCCCCAAAGTAATGAGTAAATTTATACATCCATAATTATTTAAATAGAATTTCTTGTAATATCTATATATATGCATGTGTGTTAAAGTGTGAAATAAAAATGTTATTGTTGTTTTGTATGATATTGGGAAATGATTTGTAAACTGTAGTCTACTATTAAATTATGTTTTAATATATACATGCATGTAATAGTCGGGAAGGCCAAAACTTGGATTTAAGTTTGTAAATATTGTTTGAGAATGTTACGGCCCAGAGAGGTCGGGTTGTGATTTACATTAATACAATCTTGATTTGAAAATAAAATGTTTTTAAATGCACGTACATTAGTGATATAAGACTATTAAGGCTGGTTATTAATATATGGCCAGTGGACTAGGTTATTTACAGTATATATAGGGTTGTAATCTATGGACGAACTTATGAGAAGTCGTGTAGATTATTGGTTCTGCAGTGGGGCTGTATAAAGGAGGATAAGCCATGGTAAGCCTATTATGAGCCGTTGAGTGAATACGCGGTTATATAGAGACCCTATAGATAGTCCTGACGACTTAATAGGAATTTCCTAGATTTGATGGATACAACGATGACAATCACTTTATTACCAAGTAACTACTCGAGCCAACATCAGTGAGACATGCTTATTTTATAAATACATGTTTTATATAAACTAAATGATTTTACAATGTATTGTATATGGTTTTTAAGCATAATAAGCTCGCTAATGGATTTTGACGTTACCTCGGCCAGGGTAGAGGTCGAAATAATATGACTAGCCTAATTTAGATGTTTGAAGTGAATGCAGACCATCTTTACATTGTTTACATTTATTTCTTGAACATTAAATGAATATTTATGTATTTGAGCATATGTGAAGAATAAATCCCAATATCATGAATTGAAAATGTATGTACATGTATGTATATCTATGTATGTATGCGTTTACTTACTGAGTATCGTTGTATACTCACTTCTCATAATTACAGCTTTTAAGTTAGGAGTGTTAGTCCTAATCGGACTTGTGGTAGTGGTGAAAAGCATACGAGACTCTAGATAGGTATTTCGACTTTTGACTCACGTGTGTCATAGAACAATTGGTACTCATTTCATAGGGATTACTCCTTAAAGGGGAGGTTCCAAGTTCGAAACGTGGGGGAGGCGAACTTTCCTTCGAGTAAGGAACAAATACCTCGATAGTCGGACCTGTGGTATTCAGAAAGTTGTTCGTTACATAAAAATATGCCTTTTATGTAAAGGCCTCAGTCCCAGCTACCGGACCAACCACTATAACCCAGTGTCCTTACGAGCCCACTGAGCAGGAATTTGTCCCTTGACCCTCTGAACACTTCAGACTTGGTTACAGAGATATTTGTTCCTTCCCCGAAAAGAAGTTCGCCTCCCCTATGTTTCGAACTTGGGACTTCCACCTTAAGTAGTATTCCCTACGAAAGTGAGTATCAATTGTTCTAATATAAAATTATCATGCCCCGACCCTGGGGTCTTCTTGTGATAATTATCATAGACCCTCATGATACATACTCTATATCTAGAATGTACTACATGAGCCTATAAGGCTATCAAATCATTTACTCAACACTTTAAAACAGTTTATAATTCGAATTCCTATCCATGGGATTATTAATATTAAAGAATTGATCTCTGTGATCAATTTATTTACAACATGTATAATTAAAATAAAAATATCAAATCGAAATATTTCACATGGGTTGAATAAAATAATAGATTTTTACATAATCATCAAAGTTTAAATTCTTCTCAATTTCCAATTATAAAACAAATCCCCAGGAAATTCAAAGTTCAAAAAAAATATTTACATATCCAGAAAACAAGTATCTAGTGGACCAAATACATATTGTGAGTCAAGGAAGATAGACCTACCCAGTGCGTCAAGTGTACTCAACTACCACTACTAGTCTAGCGAAAACTAACGCTCCTAACCTAAAAGTTGAAATAGTAAGGGATGAGTATACAACTATACTCAGAGAGTGAACGCATACATACATAGATATACATACATACATGCATATTTCTAAATCATGATATTGTGATTTATTCTTCACATATGCTCAAATACATATTTACTTACGTTACATGTTTAATAAATAGCTGAAAAATAATATAGAAATGGTTTGCATTCACTTAAATCAGCTAAATCAGGCTGGCCATATTATCTCGATTGCTACCTTGGTCGAGATAACGTCGAAATCCATCAGTAAACTTGTTATGTATAAAAACAATATGCAATGCATTCTTGTAAAATAGAAACCATTGCATAATCACTTTAAAATCATTTGATTTATGTAAAACACACATTTATAAATCAAGCCCGTCCCACTAATGTTGGCCCGAGTAGTCACTTGGTGATAAAGTGACTTTCCTCGTCGTATCTATCAAATCCATGAGATCCTTATCAAGTCGTCAGGACTTTCCATAGGGTCTCTATATAACCACGCATTTGCGCAACGGCTCACAGTAGGCTTACCATGGCTTATCCTCCTTTATACAGCCTTACTGCAGCACCAATAACCTGCACGGCCTCTTATAAGTCCGTTCATAGATTACAGCTTTATATATACAGTAAATAACCTGGCTTACTGGCCATATATCAATAACCAGCCTTAACAGCCTCACATCACCAATATACATGCATTTAAAAATATTTCAATTTCAATCAAGATTTCAATTCATTTAGATCAAACTCGGCCTCCCCAGCCATTTCATTCTCAAACACAGATTATAAAATGTATAAATCAATTCCAGCCTCCTTGCATTTCTATAATTTTATCAAATAGCAGACCATATAAAATCAAGCATCCCAATATCAAACTGAAGTATAAAACAACAGTAACTATTTCATTTTAAACATACATAACACACACATGTACATATAGATATCACAAGCAATCTATTTACTACTTATGTATGTATAAATCCACTCACAACTTTAGGAAAAGTATCCACTCCCACTACGTTTTCTCACGCTCAATTGGTTCTTCACGCAAGTTTTCGGAACCTATTACAACACATGTACATTTAATCAATTCCACAATTTTGATATATCTTAAACACAATGTATTTAATGCATATTTCGTGGAAAATGTATCTAAACGTTCGTAGTTGACATATACACCTTACGAGACTTACTAATCGATGCTATTTAACTGATTTCCAACAATTGAAATCCCATGACATTTTATTCACATTTCACATCTTCATCTATAATGAAATGTATTCATATATTCCAAATGCTTTTCCAACACATACACAATCATTACATACTTCCTATTATCTCAATTAATCACATAAAACTTGATTTCTTACGCAAATAAATGTGTGTCCTTTGGGTGAACAGTAACCCACGGTTTTCACATGTTCAATCTCATAAAAATTACACTTGAAATAGGTTAATAGGCTTACCTTTAACCTGTATCGATGTGTAGGAACTTCATATCATCATTTGAACACAAATCCCCAATTCGGTTTCAAAATCCTGGTTTTCGTTATTACTGAATCTTGTGTGTTCTAGCCACATTCGGTATCACATCATAGATGAAAAAGTTGTGAATCACTTGATAAGCAAATTTTGACAAAAACTTAAGAAATTGAACTTGATTTTTGAGAAAATCAGTAAGAGAGATAGTAAGTGGGAAAAAATTGGTTTATGGAAAGAAGAAGAATACGTAAAGGTAGAAAACATTGGATTTGGCTTTTCCCCTTGGGTATATATAAAAAATTGACAAGATGACCGATTTGCCAGTCAAATTTTACCCATATTTGTGCTAAGTATCGATACTTTTAACTGAAGTATTGATCTATTTTGTAAAGGCATCGATACTTTTAAACTTATGTATCGATACATTCCTCCAACATCGATTTTGGAATTTCCTTGACCCCGAGTATCGATACAATTGCCTTCATGTATTGATCCTCATTTTTCTCATGTATTAATACCTTTGATGAAGGTATGGATCTGGTTTACCTCATAATTATTTTCCAACTCTTTGTTTTTCCAAGGATCGATACCTTCGAGAAAGGTATCAATCTGGTCCTTTTTGTAATTATTTTTGAACTCTCTATTTCTAAATGTATCGATACCTTTAAGGAAGGTATCGATCTGATCAGTTTATAATTTCTTCCTAAGCTACTGACTTGCAAGATATCGATACTTTTCATCGAAGGTATCGATACTTTTCATCAAAGGTATCGATCCCTTTATCAAGTATCGACCTGTATTCTTTATGTATCGATACCCTTGTCCTCATATATCGATATTCCCTATCCAATTATCTATTTTCTCACAAAAGTTTAAAATAAACATTTTTTCCTAGGGTTCTACCCCTCAAACTCCCGCAAAGGTGCTACTCTTTGATCCCGCTTACTAATTAGCTAGCAAGATCGCCGAATACGTTAGCGTAAGGCATTATGCGAAAATCCCGTATATGTCAATTTCAACTTACTTGATTCATTTAATTTACCTTCCATAAGTTAACTTCAATCACCTAAGCCTTGAGTGCGTGTCAACTTATCATTACCATGTATGTGTGAAAGGATATATCATACAAACGACTACTTTATCCTTATATTCAAAGAATAGGATTTAACAATCTACACTCCTTAGAAAAATTTTGTCCCCAAAATTTTAATCTTCATATTAGGAATGACAATATGTTATGCCGTTAAGAAATCATAATTTAACATACCTAGTCATTGAAATAAGTAAGGGTACTATTCTTGCATTTGATGTTTAGGTTCCCATGTAATTTTTTCAACTGTAGCACTCTGCTATAAGACTTTTACCATGGGAATTACTTTACTCCTTAGCACTCGTTCCTGTTGATCCAAGAGTGTTACCGGCTGTACTTCATAATTCAAATTTTCTCTAAGTTTAATAGGTGGAGGTTTAATGATATGTGAAGGATTAGGAACATAATTCTTCAACTTAGAAACATGGAAGACATCATGTATCCATTGCATCTCTATAGGTAATTCTAGTATGTATGCTACTAGACCAATTCTCTCAATGATCGTGAAAGGTCCAATATATCAAGGATAGAGCTTTCCTTGATTTCTAAACTGAATCACCCCTTTCTAAGGAGATATCTTCAAAAACACTATATCACTTATCTCAAATTCAAGCATTCTTCTTCGATGGCTTTCATATGACTTCTGCCTATCTTGGGCCATCCTCAATTTATCCCGGATTACTTTTAACTTTTCTGTGGTCATCTTAATCAGTTCAACATTTTGAAGTTTCCTCTCACCCACTTCATCCCAACATATTGGTGTTTTATACTTCTTTTCATATAAGGTTTTATATGAAGCCATGCCAATACTAACTTGGTAACTATTATTGTACGCAAATTCAATCAAAGATATGTGCATGTCCCAACTACCTTGAAATTCCATAACACAAGCTCACAACATATCTTCCAGGGTTTGGATAGTCATCTCCGACTGACCATCAGTCTGAGGATGAAATGCAGAACTGAAGTTCAAAATAGTACTTATAGCTTCCTAAAACTTCTACCAGAATTGAGATGTAAAGCGAAGATCTTTATCTAACACTATGGTGATGGGTACTCCATGTAGTCTTACAATCTCTACTATATAAAGTCTTGCCAATTTCTCCAAAGAATACTTAATACGAATTGGCAAAAAGTGAGCTGACATAATTAGATGATTTACTATAACCCATATAACATCATATCCTGCTTGAATACGAGGTAAACCAACTACAAAATCCATAGTAATATGCTCTTATTTCCATTATGGTATGGGTAAAGGTTACAATGTTCCTACTGGTTTATGATGTTATGGCTTGATTTGTTGACACACCAAACATCTGGCAACATATTCAGCTATGTCTTTTTTTATACTTAACCACCAATAACTATCTCTGATAGTTCGATACATCTTCATACTACTAGGATGCATAGCAAAAGCTGAACAATGTACCTCTTCCATAATGGCCTTTCTTAAGTCATTTACATCAGGCACACAAACTCTGCCCCTAAAAGTTAATGTACCATTTGCATAAGGTAGAAATCACTCTCCTTCTCGTCAAGTACATCCTAAAATTTATTAGCTAAACTACCGTTTTGAATCTATCTTTCTCTAATCTGATCCACCAATGTGGGTTTCACAACAAAATTAGCCACTAGGGCCCTGACATTATCACAATTTAAATCTACACCTAAAGCTTTCGATTCTATCAACAATGGTATATACGTTGCTCGAACAAATGCTAATGTAACAGAAGATTTCCTGCGCAAAGCATTTGCTAGTACATTAGCTTTACTTGGATGATACTCAATAACCAAATCATAATCTTTGTTTAACTCTAGCCATCTCTACTATCTCAAATTCAACTCTCGTTGTGTAAGGAGATATTTCAGACTCTTATGGTTTGTAAAGATTTGACACTATTCCCTATACAAGTAGTGTCTCCAAATCTTCAATGCAAATACTACTACTGCAAGTTCTAAGTCATGGGTATGACAATTAACTTCATTTTGCTTAAGCTGACGAGAAGCATAAGCAATTACTTTACCATTCTTCATCAATACATAGCCCAGTCCTTGCTTAGATGTATCACTATATACAACATATCCAACTTCCGGTGTAGGAAGTGTTACAATCAGAGTAGAGGTGAGTTGATCTTTCAATGTTTGAAAACTCTGTTCACATCGATCATCCCATTCAAACAAAATTCTTTTTCTCGTTAATCGTGTCAACGGAGCGGCCAATAAGAAAAAACCTTCCACAAACCTACGATAGTAACCAACCAACCCTAAGAAACTTCGGATCTCGGTGACATTCTTTAATCTCTCCCATTGTACTATAGCTTTAACCTTTCGAGGATCTACAAAAATTCCAATACCTGACATAACGTGTCCTAAGAATACCACTTCTCTAAGCCAAAAGTCACATTTAGAAAATTTCGTATACAACTTTCTATCTCACAAAATCTATAACACAATTCTAAGGTGTTGTGCATGCTTTCTCTTATTCCTGGAGTATACCAGTATATCATCAATGAAGACAATCACGAACTTATCCAAATAAGGATGGAATATCTGATTCATGAGGTTCATAAATGCTGCTGGAGATTTAGTCAACCTAAATGGCATTACTAGGAACTCATAATATCTGTACCTCATTTTGAATGCAGTCTTATATACATCATTTTTCCAAATTCTGAGCTGATAATATCCAGATCTCAAGTCGATCTTAGAAAATAAAGTTGCTCCTTGCAACTGATCAAAAAGATCATCAATATAAGGTAATGGGTACTTATTCTTGATAGTCACCTTATTCAACTAACGGTAATCAATACACAATCTCAAAGTACTGTGTTTTTTCTTTACAAATAATACAGGTGCTCTCAGGGAGAAAAACTAAGTCTTATGAAACCCTTATCAATCAACTCTTGTAACTGAACCTTAAGCTCTTTGAGCTCCGCTGGCGCCATATGATATAGAGGCATAAAAATTGGATTAGCTCCAGGCATAAAGTCCATAACAAAGTCAAACTCTCATTCAGGAGGTATTCCAAGTAACTCATTTGGAAATACATCCGGGGACTCTTTAGCAACAAGGGTATGCTCTAACTATTTCTCCTGACCTGTTATACCCACTGCATGTGCCAGAAATGCCTCACAACCTTTCTACAATAATCGTTTTGTTTCTAAAGTCGAAATTATACAAGATGAGAGCACATTGCGCTCACCACTCCAAACCATCTCAGGTTTACCAAGCTTCTGAAAAGTCACTTGCTTAGTAAAGCAATCTATTGAAGCTCAATGTTATGATAACCAATCCATCCCTAGAATAGCAAGTCACTTGCTTAGTAAAGCAATCTATTGAAGCTCAATGTTATGATAACCAATCCATCCCTAGAATAGCATCAAAATCTTAAATCTTTAGTAGAATGAGGTCTACCTTTAAAATAGTGTCTCCTACTTTCACCTTACACTGCTTAAACACAGTCTTTCTAAGTAATTTCTACCTCAGTGGTGTATGTACTACTAATTCTTGATCTAAGATACTTAACTTCCTGTCGGCTTTTTGTGCAAATAATGTGCTTATAAAAGATCTATTAGATCCAAGGTTTATAAGAATATATACGAGGTGACCAAAGATTAACATCATACCTGCGATCATATCTGGGTTAACTTATGCCTGCTCCTAGTTCAGTGTAAAAACTTTAGTCTGAACCCTATGCTGATTCCTCTGTGCACCTGAGCTGATGATGTGTTACCAGAACTAGACCCCTTGTTAGGTGGAACAGAAGTCTGAACTAGTGGTCGCTGCTAAGGAAATCCAGAATGCTGGTCCTAAACAAAAGGTCTAGTCAACTCGCGTCTCTTCAAACTTGGAAATACTTCTTAACATGCCTTGTCTGTCTGTAATGAAAACATGTCATGGGTGATCTACATGGATCAGTATGCTATTTCCTACAAAGACAACATTTACCAACTCTCTGTGTCTGTTGAGAATTCAAACTGGACATCGAAGTAACTGATCCTGGTCTAAATCTGAATCCATGAGATCCACATGGAGAAAAAGGTAAATTACTAGCAGGACTAGGTACAGAAATAATGCTAAATGAACCACTGCTACAACTTTTCTTCGTTGATTGGCTTATAAAAATATTCAAATCCTTTCTCTTCTGAAAACTAACTCTTGCCTTTCTTTTCTCTATCAGTTTTTCTGCCCCAAGTGCTAATTGTACCATCTTTCGATAACTCTACATACCAGTCACTGGCATTCGCTCTCTGATATCTAAGTTAAGTCGTGCCTCAAACTTGGAAAAAAGGGTCTCTTTATTAGGAAATTATGAAACAAATTCTGTCAACTCTCTCAGGTGAGTCTCATACTCTACCACAATCTTGCCCATTTGCCTTATGTTCATAAACTCCTTTCTTTTTTGGTTACTGTGATAGTGAGTGAAGTACTAATTCCGAAACTCCCTCAGAAAATCAGTCTATGTTAATTGTGTCCCAGATCTAGCTAACATGTTCTACCACCAAGTAGCAGTACTATCCTGCAATAACCGTACAGTTACTTTTAATTTATCTTCATCTGCAATTCTCATATCCTGCAGATCCTATTGTACCACTCTCAACCATCTATTAGCTACAATTGCATCAGAAGTCCCAGAAAAAATATTCACACCTTAATTGTCTTGCATCCTTAATTAGCTTAGAAAGCCTATATACTGGTCTATAAGATTTTGCTGGGCCTTTAGAAACTGTTGATACTGGAGATGCCATCATTGGTTCGTTGGGTGGTTGTCGCAAGGGAACTTGCTCAGGTTGAGCTGAATTTTGGTTTTGGGCATTCAAATATACCATAAAAGTTGCCCACATTTTAGGTGGCACATTAGCTGGTATTTCCATCCCAAGTTATGGAAATTGAGCTACTTGCTCTAGTTGAGGAAACTGGGGTACATGTGAGGAATAAGCCAGTTTCTCTTCTTTAGGTATCGGTACACTATGGGGTCTACCCCTTCCTCTTCTCGTATGTGAAGGCATATTCTATAAAAAAAAAAATGAGGTTTATTCATATATGCTTTACAATAGCATATATTTATTTACGACTTGACTCACTTAATGTTCACTAGATAATTTAAAAAGAATTTATTTTCAAAACAATGTTCAACCCATTTTAAAACCTCAAATTGCTTTCAAAACAATTTAAAAACACTTTCTCAAATTCGACTGCTCTGATACCCCTAAATTGTCATGCCCCGATCCTGAGGTCCTCTTGTGATAATTGCCACAAACCCTCATGATACACCCTTTATATCCAGAATATACCATAAGAGCCTGTCAAATCATTTACTCAACACCTAAAAACAATTATAATTTGAATTCCTACCCACAGGGTTCTTAACATCGAAGAATTGATCTCCGTGATCAATTTATCAACAACATGCATAAGTAATAAAATTATTAATTTAAAACATTGCATAAGCTTTGAACAAAATAATAGCTTCTTATATAATCATCAGAGTTTAAATTCTTCTCAATTTTCAATCATAAAACAAATCCCTAAGAAATTCAAAGTTTAGAAAAGAAAAAATTTACATATCCAAAAAACACGTATCTAGTGGACCAAATACATAACTTTGAGTCAAGGAATGTAGACCAATCTAGTGCATCGAGTGCACTCAACTGTCACTACCAGTCCAGCGATGACTAACGCTCCTAGCTTGAAAGTTGAAATAGTGAGGGGTGAGTATACAACTATACTTAGTAAGTGAACGCATACATACATAGATATACATACATGCACACATATTTACAAATACATATATTGAGATTTCATTATTAATATGCTCAAATACATATTTACTTACATTCCATGTTCAACAAATAACTGAAAATAATATAGAAATGGTACTGTATTCACCTAAATCAGCCAAATCGGGCTTGCCATATTATCTCAACTGCTACCTTGGCTAAGGTACGTCGAAATCCATCAGTGGACTTGTTAAGCATAAAAACCATATGAAATGCATTCTTGTAAAATAGAAACCATTGCATAAGCATTGTAAAGTTATTTAATTTATGTAAAACATGTATTTATAAATCAAGCTCATTCCATTGATGTTGGACCGAGTAGTCACTTGGTAATAAAGTGACTGTCCTCGTTGTATCCGTCAAATTTATGATATCCCTATCAAGTCGTCGGGACTATCCATTGGGTTTCAATATAACTGGGCATTTGCACAACGACTCACAATGGGTTTACCATGGCTTATCCTCCCTCATACAACCCCACTACGTCACTAATAACCTACACGGCTTCTCATAAGTCTGCCCATAGGTTACAGCCCTGTATATACAGTAAATAACTTGGCTCACTGGCCATATATCAATAATCGACATTAACAGTCTCATTACCAATATACATGCTCAAAACAAATCATTTACAAATTAGTGATTTCAATTCATTTAGATTAAACTCGACCTTTTTGGCTATTTCATTCTCAAATATAAATTATAAAATATATAAATAAATTTTCGGCCTCTTGGCCATTATAGCATGTATATTTAAACAATTTTTATTAATAGCAATATAAAAAAATAATAAACATTCTTTTCTATCACTTTAACATACATGCATATATATAAATATCACATGCATTTCTATTTACATAATTATATATGTATAAATCCACTCACAACTTAGGGGAGGGTATACACTCCCATTATGTCTGCTCACGCTCAATCAATACTTCTCGCGGGTTCTCGGAACCTAACACCACACATGCATATATAATAAATTCCACGATTTCAAATAACTTAACGTATATGAATTAAATACAATGATCGTAGAAAGCGTGCCTACAATTTCTTAGTTGACACATGCATAATTATCGAGGCTAATTTACAAGCACCATTTATCTGATTTCCATCAATGAAATTCTATGGCAGTGAGTATTCCTAACTCACATTTTCGTTTAAAACAAAATATACACCTTCCAAATAATATCCAGCATGTATATGCTCATCATATACCTCCACTTATTATAAATCAACCTAATTTTACATTTCCTACACGGAAATCAGCATAATTCTCTCATGAACAATAAACCTTAAGTTTCTAGCATGTTCACATTCTTAAAATCATGCTTAAAATGGGTTTACGGACTTACCTGGAACCGATTTGAGTCCTTCGAAACTTTAGTTTACCATTTATACGTAAAAGCTCCAATATTTCGAAAAACCCAAATTTTCGTTCTTGTTCATCCTTGTTGTTCTTAGTCCAAATGTGGCATTAATGCGTAAATGAGAGGATGGGTGGTCATTGAGTGAACAAGATTTACAAATGTAGACTAAGAATTTGTAAGGGTTGGCTAAAAACCAAGAGAGAATGAGAGAAATTGTTTTGTAAAGAGAGAAGAGAAAATACGTAAATGAAGAAGACATTGGATTTGGCTCCCCCCTTGGTTATTTATAAAAGTGAATAAAATGACTAATTTGCCCGTTGAATTTTGCCCAAATTGCATAAAATATCGATACTTTTAACCCAAGTATCGATCTATTTTGTAAATGAATCGATACTTTTGAACTTATGTATCAATACTTTCCCCCAACATCAATTCTGGAATTTCCTTTAACCCCAAGTATCGTTACAATTGCCTTTATGTATCGATCCCTATTTTTTCATGTATCGATACTTTTAATGAAGGTATCGATTTGATTTGTCTTGTAATTATTTCTCAACTCTCTATTTTACCACGAATCGATACCTTTGAGGAAGGTATCTAATTGGTCATTCTTGTAATTATTTTTGAACTCTCTATTTCATAGGCATCAATATTTTCTCCATAAGTATGGATCCATTCAGCTTATAATTTCTTCCTAAGCTACTGATTTGTAAGGTAGCGATACCTTTCATCGAAGGTATCGATCCCTTTATTAAGTATCAACCTGTATTTTTCATGTATCGATACCCTTAGCCTCAGGTATCCCAATTGCTTCAGCGTAGGGCATTATGAAAAAATCTCGTATATGTCAATTTCAACTTATGTAATTTATTAAATTCTCATACCATGAGCTAACTTCAGTCACCTAAGCCTCAATTGTGTGTCAACTAATTATTACCATACATGTGTGAAATAAATATCATACAAATGGCTACTTTATCCCTATGTTCAAAAAATAAGGTTTAACATGAAACATGTTATATAAATTGTTTACTCACAGAGATCATCGAATTTTTTTATATTTTGCAATCCTCGTTGTCTAGTCCCTCTAGGTATATCTACACGATCAATATATATATATATATATATATTAGTCAATAATTATTTCACATCATAAGATACATGTTCAAATGACTTAGAATACCTAAATCCCTTCAATATTCCCTTTCCCTTATTCTTCCAAAATTCATCTTTTTTTTTTCTTTCTCTTTTTTTTTCCTTCTATTACTCAATTCTCTTCTATTGCTTTTCATATACGCTCAGACATCATCAAATATCAGTAAATAACCACACATTCATACACCATAATAATCCACAATAATCAATCATCCATTCACAACAATTCCTTGAAATATTAAGGTCTAGTTTGAATTCCATGTTGACATCTTAACTTTGAAAATTCATAACTTTATTTTTGGTAACTTATTTTAAGGTAATTCCAATTGAATAAATTTCATAGACAAGTATAATTTCAGGAAAAAATAACTTATATAAACATCAAGAACAAAATTTTAAAGATTAATTCAAATTTTCAAGCCTATGTTGTAATAAGATTCCTGTAGATCAACTTACTTTAAAAATTCGTAACTATTTTTATACTTAACCGATTGAGATGATTCAACCACTAAAATTCTTGTTTAGATGTCTAGTTTCTAGAAAAAAATATCAAAAAAATAAAAATACATCAATATCAAACTCAAAATTACCAAAACAGACCCCTATTCAACAAGCTTAATTCCCTTGTTTTTTGCATCTCTTTTTTTTTTTTTTCATTGTTCATGCTTCCAAATTCTATTTTAATCTTAACAAATTAAACACAAATCAACACAAAATTATACTAGATAAATGGTATTTCAGATTTTCCATGTTTCTCAATCTAATTACTTAAAAAAATCATGAAAAAGAGCTATAGAAATTGAAGAACTAACTTTGTTTAACAAAGAAACTTGAAACCTTAGAGATTATTTTTTATTTTAATGGATGAGGGCCAAATTTTCTAATAGAAAAGAAGAATGAGGAGCTACGGGTAGAGAGAAAGAAGAAATGAATAATTTAGAGTGTTTTTAAGCTTTTTAATGAGATATTTTATTGGTCATTATCAATTTAGTCCTTCAACTTCTCAAAATATTCCAATCAAGTCCTTAAATTTTCAATCTAATCAATTTAGTCCATCTTTCCATAATATTTTCATTTTCAAATACTTCATATAAAAATTCAAATTTATTCTTAATATTTTTTACCAATTTACCCTTTATAAATTTCTAAATTTTCAGTTTCGTACAACCGTAAAAATAGTGGATGTTATATATAAATTTAATTAATCATTAAGTAAACTAAAATGTTATATATAAAATTTTTTAAAAAACTTAATTGGTGCTGTAATTTTGTTGGAGTGGAAAGTTTCAAATTCTATAAACTTCATTTATGTGTGTACATATTTATTTATGCAGTTTTAATTGTCTCTAGCATTTAGATTTAACTCATTGTTAGTACAATTTATTCAGGTACAAATGGCCGAGCAGTCACAATATAAGATTCCAGTATTTGACCATTTTTACGGCGAAGGTAGTTGTTTATCTCGCTTCAGGGTAATAAACCATATCAAGTAGAAATTAACAATGGCACAACTTGATATATTCAAACAGTCTTGTTTTGGTCACTTCTTGGACCTCAAAGGTTTACACCACTCACCGATTCTTATACATTATATGTTATTGCATGAAGTTAATGCAGAGGGTAGCAACGATATGTGGTTTCACGTGGGGGGCACATAATTCATTTTTCACTCCAGGAATTTGGGTTAATTATTAGCTTGCATTGTGGAAATTAAAAATTTGCCCAACACTGATGGTATCGAGAGTACAACTAGACATCACATCTACCAAATGAGAATTGGAAAGTAGAATTGACAACAAATTGTAAGAAGTTGGTGGACCTGACATATTCTGTTGACACCCTGTTGATTTGATTCTCAAATTCGGTCCATGCCCCAAATTCGCCGTTACATCCATGTCCTTATCACAATAATTCATGCTAGGGGTGCTGTTTGTATTGAGTGGAATGTTAAAACCTTCAACCTCCATACATGGCTGAGTATTAAAAAGTTTGAGCACAGGTTCTTCATTATACTGAAACGGAGAGTATCCTCCATAGAATGTAAGATATTCATGACGTCCCAGTAAAGGCTCTATAGTATTAACGTGAACCAGTGAATGATGGCAATCCTAGTTTAGTTGATTGCTCTTTCAAAAAGAAATAAATTGTTGTCCATGCACATCCGGTTCGACAGGCTGCAAAGGAAGAGTACAATGCACCTCATGATCATCTGCAGGTATCCTTTCTTTAGTGACGTACAACGAATTAATATGTCTAGCATTTTAACCACAATAGTGCTCACAAAAGCACTAACATTAGAGTCATTTACAATATCCACATATACCACTGATCCGGTTTCATCGTTTGTAAAACTTGTTTTAATATGGATTGTGAATTCCGCTTGATCTATTTCAATACAATCGTATATCATGTGTAATGACTGTATGAACTTGACGTTTCTCGAAACGGGTAAAAGTCGAACCCTTTCACCATGGTATTCTTAAAACCGTCTGATAATTGAACCCATGATCCACCATGATGAACCACAATCGGCACAATCTCAGCCATACTTGGAAAATTACAAAATACAACTAATTTATTCAATTTATTAGAAAATTAAGGTCGTATTGAGGTTCAAAGTTTAAATTAATACAAATTCATACATAAATTAATTAAGCAACACAATTACTGATTACATATTTTAAATTGAAACATCGAAATGTTTAATTAATTTAACCGATTATTATTATTTTCAACTAATAATATTTGAATATCTTATATAATATTCCATATCCGTGAATTATCTGCACCACCAATCATGCTACACATATTAAAGAATCAAAATATCACGTTATAGGTCTAACTAATCAACAATTAAAATTACTGATTATAAAACTTAAATTGAAACATTTAATTAAAAACTCAATTTAATTAATAAACAAACTAACTTAATGCATATCTTGTAATTAATAAAAAATATATATATTTAGTTAATTTTTAAATTAAATTTAAGCAAATTTTAAATTAAAATTAATTCACTTTAAACAATTAAAAAATTAGTTACTAATAATTAAAAAAAATTATTAAGAAACAATAACAAAAAAGTACTGATAAATTTTGAAATTAGTACTTTCAATTATTATCAACTAATAATTAAAAATTGATTATATATTCGTGAATATGGTCACCAATAATGCTACACCAATTTCTGAATCAAAATAAAATAAAATATCACAGTGCTAACTAAGTTTAATTTATTTGAATAAATTCTGAATTACTCCTACATCAATTTTTGAATTAAAATATCACATCACAGTGTTAACTAATTAAATAATAAAACTTATAAATTTAAAAAATAATAATGAAATGAATACAAGTGCTAAATTTGTAGAATAATATAACTTACAAATTGAAAGAAAAATGAAAACAAATGCTAAATAATAAATAATAAAACACTTGTTGTCGGAATACTCATTCGCTGATGGAAGATCCAGAAAAAAAAATGAAATGTTGAAATGTTGAGAAATGATAAAATGATTTCTTTAAATAATGTGAAAAAGTATACAATTAAATTTTAAAAATTTAGAAACATCAATAATTAAAGGCCTAAGAAGGGATCGTTCAGGAAGCTTTGTTTGAGGGGCTTCACTAGGGCCAATGGCCAGGCTGGCTTGGCGCTTGCTAGGACCACCTTGCTTCTTTTAAATTTTTTTAATTTATAAAATAAAAAAATCAAAATGTGTGCAAAGGTAAAATTAAAAATTGTAAAAAATGTCATTTGGCCCAAGCTAAATTGATGTCCCCACTTCCAATTTTTTTTTTTTATGATAAATCAAACTAAATGTCAAAGTTATATCATGATACAGAGCAAGAGAGAGAGAGAGAGAGAGAG
>JAXCLQ010052219.1:0-18564 GCA_035584115.1 Cedrela odorata | reverse complement strand
TGAATTTTATATTTGAATAAAACTATCTCTAAAAGGTGAATTTATTTAAGAACTTTGAAAATACACTAAATTTTTTCGATGATTTCGTAGATTTGTGTAGAAATTTTAGAAATTGAAAATTTTTTATTTTTTTTATCTATTTTTTTTATATATAAAAATTTCATGCATTATTACAAAAAAAAAAATCAGGAATCTACGCTAATTTAACAAATTCACATGTAGATATGTGAGTTCAGACTTCTTTTTTCTTTTCGTCTTTTCCTTCTCTTTCTTTTTCATTTTACCTGTAAATAAAAGCTTGGGTCAGGGATAGTTTTGTCCAATTTGTCTAAAATTATAAATTTTGGTTAAAATTATGAAGAATATGAGGATTAGACTAAAATTATAATTAGAATTACGTTATAAACTATTTTACAAAAAATATAGATAAAAAAGATGCTTTTTTTTTTGTTTGTTTCTTTTATTTAAAGGAAGTTATCCCCTTATTATTTATACAATTTTATTTTTTCTAATGATATAAAAATACCCCCATTTTCTCTTCTCTTTTCTTCTCTTATCGAATGGAATAGAAAAAACATATTAAAATACTACTTTTTTATTTCACTGAATATGCTTTTTCTCTATTGATTGTAAATTCATTTATTTCATTGCCAATAATATGAAAATATTTTACTATTAATATCACTAATAAGAATTAATATATATTTTTTTAAATATATATATATATATATAGCAATTGAAGAAAAGAAAAAAAAAGGTTATAAATACATTTAAAATATATATTCAATTTAAAGAAAAACACTTAATTAGGGTAGGGTTATTTATAATTAATAAAGCAAAAAAAAAAAGAAAAAGTTTTAGAATATTAAAACATTATTCATCCAACAACATTAGGAAGTCAGTAGGATAAACGAAGATGATTATTTAGACTGATATTATTCAGTATCAAATAACCAATTTGTTAGGAACAAATTAAAACAGAATTAATTTATGTAAGACAAAAACTGATTAAGAAAGGCTACTTGTTGGCTAATAATGCCTAGTTGAGGAATTCTTCATGGTTATGGTGTATTATTATTGGCTAGATATAGATAGGTTTTCCTGATTGGGCAATCCCAGTCCACAACTATGTATGTATGTATGTAAAGATTGTTAGCTGGTCTGAACCTTATCATGGCTAAAATCCTACTTGTTGATGAAGGTAAGTTACACAAATCATTATTCTTACTTTGAAACATTATGTCTTTTCTCTTTCAACTTAGGTGGTCCAACTATGATAGATGTGGGATTATATATTCAAACCTCATTATATTGTATCATCCTAAGAAACTATACCCATAAATTCAACTAGCTTAATAATACATATTTCAATCTCGTATATTTTTTTCAACTTGCTTAATAATACATATTTCAATCTCATATGTTGTCACCATCATACTCTTATGGAATTTGTTCATACCACCACAGTAAAGAAACATTTGAGATTAAACCCATGGAACATAATAGCAATATGACAAAGGATGATTGGAGATTGCCCATGTTGGTCCATCTTATAATCCACATGCCTTGTTACAATGTACACAAAAGAAACAACACAAAGATAGGAAGAAGGGTGCAAAAATTTAAGTTGAAAAACGATGGATTCAAAACCCTAGAAAAATTGACTCCTTTTAACCTGTTTTGCTAAACCCATACTGGACAGCTGTTGAAACAATATACCAATACATCCAGCAAGGAGGAGAAAGAAATGAAACATCAACATTCAAGTCTTAGTTAAAGTGAGAACAAATTTTAATTTGACTTCAAACACATAACTTAGTTGTGACATCTCAATCACGACTTTCTCACAAAGAAATTTCAGGTACATTGAATTTCTACCAAACTTCACAACATCACTTGTGTAACACATGTTCTACACTAGTAGAAAGTAGAACCAACCTAATCATTAACAACTACTATTGCTATGTCTTAAAACGCCAAAGCCAGAAGACAAAATTCTAAAGTTAGTCAACATATGTTACTAGTACCATTCCATCCACTTCAAGGAAACTCCGAACTTTAAAACATCGATTTCCATAAAATATTAACAAGTTCTTACAATTCAAAACCCCAATCCCGCATTTTTTTTGGTCCAGCGCAAGGCTTCAAGCCTGCAGCAGCAGCAGCCAAATTGCTAAAAGCCTTGAAAAGCCAACTCTCCAAAGCCAAAAAAAAAATGCTCCAAATATGTCCCCATGATTGAAGTTGGAACCATGCAAAATATGTACAGGGGAAATTCAAGCCAAACATTTTAAGATTTTGATAAACTCAACTTCCAAGGGCTTGAAGTGATATCAATGAAGCTTTCCAGGAAGTTTATGTGGTGGCAGATTGTGATGGTAACCTCGGATGGTTATGCTCGCATTCGTAGGTAACAATAAGCATGGACGGATCTTCTAAGCACCTTTCTACATGCTTCCTGGCGGGGCAACCTCTCATGCTGCTACATTTGTAATATCCCCTGCAAAAATTCAAAAGATGCTTGTAAGTTGTATAATGACAATTCAAATTCAAACTTGAAATTCACTCTTCCTTAAACGCAGTTATCCAATAAGCTTGAAAGTGCACCTAAAAGCTAACTGATAACCAAACACTACCGTAAGAGACAAACTTCTACACTTGACCCTGACATTTATCTTTAAATATCTACAGAAACTCACCCCACCAATTCAGTAAAAATTGAGCAGCACCTAAACCCATTCAAATAGGGACTACTTGACATCTAACCTTATCATAATTCAAGGTAACAACTTGCACAAAAGTAATAACATAACTACTCACAAAGGCAGCAATGGTTTACTCAAATGTACCAACCACGAACGGTCTTGCCACACATAATGTTGCCTTTAAGCGTGCACGAAATGAGAAGGAAAAAAGGGTTCCTCTTTTGTCCGCTACAAGACTTTCTCGAGAAACAAAAAACTAAATTCCTTTATCAATTAACATATACCATTGTAAATTATTCTGTTTCGAATTATAAGTTCCAATATTCACATCAAACCGTAAAACAGTTAAAAGCAGAAAAATCACAGAAGCAAACACAAAATTATAAAGAAAATTTCTAGGCATTACTTGCAAATTAATCAAATGTCAAAGAGCAGAATTGAACATACCTAGGGTGAGGAGAACCCTTAATTGGCTTCTGCCCATACTTCCTCCATGAATAATCGTCAGGAGGGATATCTGCAAGCTTGTTGCTGATAGCAGGTACCTTGATTGACCTCTTCACCCTATGTTTCCTGTCAATAAGCAACCAATCGTGCAACTATTAGAAAAAAAAAAATGCAAGCTAGAGATGAAGTAAAAATGAATATAATGAAAGGGAAATAAGCTAACCTCTTCTTTGAGCAGTGGCATCTACCACTGCTTCCACATTTCACACTCCCATCTTCCCCTCTTCCAGAACACTTCCTCTTTTGTTGTTGTGAACTCTGATCAGAAGAACGAGGTGCCCCAATCAAGTGGAAGGCACTTCCTTCCAAATTCGCCACACTACCATCCATACTCAAGGAAGAAATGAAAGACCTGGTGGATGACATAGTAGGTGTGCAGCTAGAGCTATCAAAATTTAAGTTAACACCGTTATTGCTCTTTCTAAACATCATTTCAGCTTGAAGCTTCATTTGCTGCTGTTGCTGCTGCTGCAGTTGCTGCTGGAGTTGTAACCTCTGTTGTAGCTGTTGTTGTTGGAGGAAATGATAGTGTGATGAAGGTGTTTGCTGGGCAAGTTGCAGATGGTTTTTACCATTTGAGATCAATTCCAAAGATGAATTACCCAGAGATAGTGAACTTTTAGAGAGTGATACCATTTCTTGAATTTGGTTTTCATGAAAACTAGATGGGAGAAATTGTAGATTCTTGGAGGGAATTTCTGCTCGAAGGTGAGGATTCTCTAAGAGGATGGATTGGTTAACAGGGACCGGTAACTTCTTGAGCTTTCTAACTCTTGCATGACCCAAACCAGTGTTGAGAAGAGAAACAACTTTTTTAAACCTAAAAACAGCTTCTCCACTTTCTACCATCAAATTCCTATGCTGAACTTGATCTTGGGGCTGAGACAACAGACTTAGAACTCTGTGGCAGCTCTCAACAGCTACCTTGTTAGCTTCTTCAACCTCCTCCATGTTAACCCAAAAGACCCTAATTCCCCAAAACCAAAAAACCCAAACCAAAACACACCATAAATAACAAAGATCTCAAACTTTTACAGTACAAAAAAAAAAATCTTTTAGGCAAAAATGAAAACCCCAGAAAGTCAAATTTCCATTTTCAGACAAACCAAAGATACACACAGGATTTTCCAATCAAAATCGGAAGAAATTCAAACTTCCCAACTACTTCAAATTTTCAAATTAAACGACCCAAAAGATCAGATTCTACTGAGTCTAAGAAAATCAACTAAGAAAAAAGGAAACAAACCCAGATAAGGATTCAAACAGAAATAGATATTTCAACGAAGAAATCTACAGAAAAATAATGAGAAAAAGCACCAATGAACGGACCTTTGTTAGACTTGGTGCTGTCAAACCCTAAATTTTTCTCTTCTCATGGCCTTTTTTTAAAGATTGAAAGGCGTGAAAGAGAAGACTTTGGTTCGCTTGCGAATTCACACCTCCATAAGAATACAAAACTCTCATTTCTTTTCAGTTATTATAATAATTAAAATAATAGACTACTGCTACACAAATTTTCTTAAGAGAGGAAACAAAAAAAAGTAGGACCCCGTTTAAATAAAGAGGGTAATGCTGCTAACGCAATTAGCAAAAGGGAAGAGCAAAGCAAAGAAAGGCCAAAGACAGAAGAAAGACAAAGGGAGAGAGAAATGTAATGAAATGAAACTGCCGTCTCTGTCACAGATTTGAGAGTGGGTCCTGCTTCAAAGACCTTGGGGTTATTCTATTTTCCTTTAATTTCTCCATGTTTCTTTCTGGTTTCCCTTCCTCATTCCCAGCGCTTTAATTAAAGCTTCTTTTATAAGACTACCATTTCAGCTTCACTTTTACCACTTCCAAATATGCTATTATTATTGTCGTTGTCGTTGTATTTGCTGTATCTCTGTCTTTTACTGTTAACTTACCTTATAATGCTTTTGTTACAATGATTATGATTACTGCTGTGCTTTTATTTTAAAAGACGGTAAAAGGAGTTACGATTTTCATCCTATCTACTAATCTTTTATAGATATCATGATGTGCTTGCTTTTGTAACTAAATCCCACCTATCTAAATCTACATTCTCTTGTATTTTTCCTGTAACTATGAAAAATCCCAAAAAGAAAATCAAATTTAGATATAGAGTTATTCTCTATCGATAGACACAATTATTAAAACTTACATTAATTAGATGTCTTGGATATCGGATGTCTATTAAAAATATATAAAAGGAGAGGTCTATTCTTAATTCTTCGAAGCTGGTGAGTGAGCTTGGGCATCAGGAGATGAGTTTGCCAATTGCCACTCCTAATTTGATCCTTTTGGAACAAGAAAAAACACAATGGAAGAAACAGAAAGGGAAAGCCCAAGTCAAAACCAGCGAGTATATCCATAGCCATGGCAAAAATACAAAGCTGCTACTACAGTCAAAACACTGTTTTCTTTGTTTTTCTTTACCTTTCAAGTGTTATTTTTTCTTTGGCTTATCAAAATGTACGCAAGAGCTGGGACCCACGAAAATAAGAAAAAAAAGCCACCCATGATTGATGATACATCCCCCTCTATCTATAGCCGTTGCGAGTTGCGACTACTACCCAACCCAACCCGAGCCACGCCGCGTGTAAACTTTAGTTCCCTTGAAGTCTGACACGTACTCCAATGTGTTCGCTCTTTGTTTTTTGCTTTGACACCCAAAGTCTGTCACTTGGTATCTTTGCGCTGGGGGAACGTTGTTGGGTTGGTGATTGATGGGGCGTCGGGCCCATCCAAGGCCCACTGCCGTTGACTCCATTTGTTTCATCGCCGTTTTCTTTTGTCTCCCCCTTAATCATGTACTTTAAAACATTCACATAATTAAGTAGATTTTGTATTAAGCAGACAACAGAGGAGCAACTTGTACTTTGCCACAATCTCAGATTGATAAAAATCAAACGTTGGTATATATCAAAATGTACCCCTCACATTTCTATTAAATTCAAAAAAAATATATATTTTCACATTTCGTAAAAAAAACCCTTCGCTACGGGGCTTTTGCTTTTCCCCACCGCATTAGGGTTTACGTGGCACACTGTCTTGCAGGTGGACAATCTCTAAGGGAGTCTTAGATGAAACGAGGTGCTTTAATTTTAAAATTATAAGTATTTTAGACGAAATAACTATTAAATATTAATATAAATAAATAAATTTTATTAAAAATTAATATTTATTTATGACAAAAACATAAAAATTTCAAACCCAAGTCTTAATTTATTATATGCATTATCAGTAAATATGAACTCGTATTTAAAATTTACAATTATATTTTATAAACTTTTGTATTGAATGTCATACGTACATACATACATACTTACATTTGTATGATACGCGTGATGAGTGAACCAGAAATACAATATCATCAACATGCTTAATTAGGTCAACATTTGACATTTGCAAATGCAATCTTTGTTAACAATATTTTCTTTTGCCTTTGAATGGGAATACTTGTATTCACGTTTATCTATTGTATCAAATATGGAGATTGAGCACAATACTTACAAATTATTTGGCAATATCAATATAGTATGTATTATGTATATAATCCAGATAATTGGTGTGGGTGAAATACAACTTCACACATTCACCCAACGCCAATCAGCTTTGTAATGGGGTTATTATTTGTATGGAGAATATATATATATATATATATATATATATAAAGGGGCAAATGAAAAAGAAAGAAGGAATCAAAGCATATAATGATAAGCAAACAAAAGTGGGAATTAAAAGTAGTAGTACAGCAAGGTTTTCCCAGGATTATCCATTCATTAATGCAAGAATTTTCCACTTCACAATGTTTTTAACTTTGGAGGGGGGATAACTTTACCCAATAAAGTGCGGCCATGAAAGCAGGATCTTGTATCATGTGATTTCATATATATATATATATATATATATCAATTCAGAAACCCTAATTTTACACTTTAATTTATAAGTGCTAGTGCCATTTCTGAAGATAAATTCGTTGATAAAGAAATGCACTTTGTCTTGGCTTAATCACGCTAAAAACATTCTGTCCATCTGTCCCTTTAATTAAAGAATAATTTTCCTGCAACTTTTAACTAAGGCAAGGAGGGTAGAATTTTACAGGCTTTTTTTTTTCGTGACAAATGAACTTTACACTTTCACTGTTGAGTGGGTTAAAGCATTAAAAAGTAAAAGGGGGTGCATTGGGATCCGAGGACTGAGGACATGCATGAGCACGAGAATGAGATGAGATAATTGAGGAGGTACGGCCATGATTAGAAGAGTGTATTTCTTAAGAATTATCCTTGGTTTTAGGGCTTTTTCACGTTCAATTTGCCGTTTAGACAATCTTAAAGTTTTACGAGCAATGAGCTTGTTTCCCACTTAAAGAAGAAAATGCTTCCTGTTGGGAAAAAATACAAAAAATAAAAATGACTCAGTAGTGGATTGTCCGCTTTATAATGAGATAAATATGTTATAGGAGATGTACACTGAGTATTTTAATTTTGATTTGAACTTAAAATCGAAACATATTGCACCAAACTCATGCACTGCCTTCGAGGAGAGTAGCAAAGATTAACTTTAACGGACCATATGGCTTATTGCATGCCCTTGTAATCCCCGTATTTAGCCATTAACCTAATTTACGGGTTTGAGCTATTTATACAGAGAATTTTAATTATATTTGTTTTACAGATTTAGAAAAAAAAAAAAAAAAAGGAAAAAGAAAAGAGATTCCCAGCATAACAGCTGACACGTTCCCTTCTTGCGCCACAAAACTTCTGCAGTGTGCAAAAATAATGCACATACAAACTCACTCTATGTAATGTATGCGTGTCTGAGCAATCTTGCAGACTGTTTATAATAACTGATAGTCAATAATAGTTGGCATCACCACGCCACACACCAATATATTCCATTTTCAACTGAAGAACATGGATGCTTTTGAAGCTTTCCTTGATTTCTGGTTGCTGAATATCATTTCATAATTTATACAAAAAAAAAAAATATGAAGATTACCTGTGTGATGAGTAGCATGTCAGAGATGGTGGATTGGTACAGACTGCAGCCTCAAATTGATGTTATATAAATGATCAAGAAGATAAATCCACCACTAGTCCAAAACCAAGATTAAACAAGCATAGGAAAGCGGAATATCGATGGAAATTACCTTGAAATTTTAGATAATCAGAATATTTTCAGCAGAGTTTTAGTCAGGAATGAAGTTGCAAAAATGCTTTCAAATGAACAAAGGTCCTAGAGGATTTGGTCAAGGACTCTATGTCTATCTAGTAGCCAAGGAAGTCACTGTTTTCGTTCCCTTCCTTTCTTTGCTGGCCGTGCTTCCATTTGCTCTTTCCCTGTAACTTCTGACAGGTCCACTACATAAGAAAGAGATACAGTTACCAATTAGAACAACTTGATCAGATCAAGATCCAAATCTGAAATCAATATTTGACGAGGAACAACAACAAATGCTAACATTGTTCTAAGAAACACTAGTTTGCAGCCTCAAGCTTGCAGTGATGGAAACATCATGCCTCTTTTCTACCATTTCAGAACATTAAAATATGTTTAAAAAAAAGGCAGGATTATGCAGACATGCAACTAAAATCCATCAACGGATTTTACATCATTTAATTAAAAAATTGATTTTACATCATTTAATTAAAAAATTGATTTTACATCATTTAATACATTCATTAATAAACCAATTAAAAAATTATTTGTGTTCATGGGATGTTAAAATGCAACCTGAGTTCGGACAAAATAGTTTAGAAAAAGATGTTACCATCAGGGCCCCGAGCCATCAAAGCAAAAAATATGTAGTTTAGTTTCTCCATCTTCTTAGCATCCTGTGCTAGGTCTGTCTTAAACTTGAGACACTGGCACAAAGAAATAAAGAAACATAAAAACATAGAATTATGATGCATGGACAATCAAATATTAGCGTAAAAGGCACAGTTTCAGCATATTTACACCTCAATTAGATGTATGTGTCTGAGTGTGCTCCCATATGTTTGCTTGTATATGTATGTATGATTTTGTCCTAATGTCAAGATAAGTGAATCCTGGTTAATACCAAACGTGTGGAGAAAATTAACATCTAATGAACTAAAGCTAATATTACTCATGTAAGCAAGGACTACCACAATACCACCCAGCTTCTCAAGCCAAAAAAATTTGAAGTTGAAAAACTTGTATTTGAGCCACAGGACACACACAATCATCCAATTAGCACCTCACTCCCATAAAGGGAATTGCAATCATGCAAATGTCCTTGACTGCCTAAGGTCTACCCTAACTTCTTGCCATTGTCTTGCTTCAATCAAGAAATTTTCATTGTCTAACTACAGTAAGAAAACCAGGGTTGCATATTTTTTGTTTGGGAATAAAAGGATGCTTCTTGGTTAGAGAATAGAGACTCTTTAGCATAGAGGAATGCGCGCCTGAAATGAATTATTGGCACATAGAAGAATTTCATAGTTTTCTTTGATTTGTGACCATTTAGAACATAAAATGAACTATTGGCACTGCTTATGATATCTTTAAAGCTCCTCAGGATTGAAGTGCTAGATGGACTCCTTATCGATATCCAATGAATTTGAGGATTATATACAGGTATTATTTAACTAGTGAGCTAGAACATATATATCTGTATAAAGAATAATAAGAAATTGCATGCGTAAAATCCTTAATACATAATTCCATCCTAAAATATTTGTCCTAAATTTGTTGTTCCAACGATCTCCTAACCACTTTCTCCAAGGTTCTGCCAACTATACACCTACACAAGTTATCAACAAAACTGATTTTTGGTTACATGCATTAGCAAAAGTTGAAGTTCTTCAGCAATGGGAATATATTATGATTGCTCTCAACAAACACCGAAGATAAACATGAATCAGCAACCATTAATCAGCAAGTGAACTACCTCTTCCTATTTATGTACTCTTAGGCATAAGGCAAGTAAAAAAGGACATAAAAAGGGTGCCAAAACATCTGAACAGTTAGTAAATGAGAATGTTCTCTTCTTCTAGAAACTCCTTAAAACCAGAAAACTGACCAACCAAAATGAAAATATTCAATCTCAGTTCCAAACACATAGATCTCAGCTTTGCCCTCCAAAAGCATAACTTGTATGACAAACAACATTTGTTGCCGCACATTGATAAATACCAAGAAAAACCCAAGCGTCCACAACAAAATTAAAGAATCACTTAACAAAAATTACTTCCACTTATAATTGCAGCACTATTAGCACAGGGAAATAGCATTATGATCTCAAGGACATTAACTTAAATTTTTAAGAGGAGGGTTTATAAAACCATAGTAACGAATTCAGCTATTTTCATCCATGCTGATACATGAAATTACTAGACTAGGTTGCGTAAGTACTTCCTCACCAACTCTCACTACTAATTCAAATTCCGTTGCACACTGCAAGTCCTATCTCATGAAAACTATTGAAAACGGAAGAGATGTGCTATTAAAAAATTCCTCATGTACAGTAGAACTAAGAGAATCACACACAGACAAAAAAAAAAAGAAAAAGAAAAAAAGAAATGCTATTTCTTCTTGCCTTTATCAGAGGTAATACCTAAATCAAATTCTAGCAAAATCCTACCCATATATCACAAAGCTAACCATCTCACCGTAACATGGAGAAAAATCATCATTCACCTCTCAAACCCAGGCTTTACTAATAAGCCAAAACACGATGGGTGCCACCAATTGGACAAAATAGAAGTAACAAAGATAAGCAGAGATTCATATAAGCAATCCCACTACTTTTTCTTATTGCACATCATTTTACTCCTTAAACGTCCAATCCAACATTAGACAACCAAACATAAGCAGTGATTCAGCTAACTCAAACCCAAAATCTCAACATTCATTGCACATTAAGGCAAAAGCCAATCTGCATTATTTGACTAGAGCATTAAACATAAAACTAATAAATATTGTAAGTAGTAATCCATCAAAAGAGAACAAGAAGTGAATGTAATTCATGCCTCTTTGTTATCAGTGACTTTGAGAACCAATTTACCATCGCAATGCCGATACTTCATGCAATACCTCGTCTGCGTCCCAAATTATTTCCAAAAAAATCGACAAAATAAAAAATCAGTACAGTTAACATTATCTATTAAGCAAAATTATCCATATAATTCCATTTACTCTCGAGAAAAGATTCTCAGGCAAGGAAAGCAAAAGCGTCAACTCCACAGTGCCTACAACCATACCGTTCTACCATTTCCAAAAAAAGTAAAGCATTAAATTCAGAATCATAGTTTTCTGTACTTTTTCTTACAATTCATTTTCTCGGCAATCAACCAGAAGGTGAAAGCAATTAGAAAAAGAGAAAAAGAGGAAGAGAAAAAAGAAGAAGGGAACATACAGATTGGGGATCGGCTTTGTACAACTGCACGGATCGCTCAACGAACTCGTCCCACGAAGTTATGTAAACCATTGTTGCACCGTAAAAAAATCGAGAGACGAATTGATCGAAGAAACAAAAAATCTGCAAATGCAATCGTCACTCACGCACAACGGTAGTAGCGTACTTCTTTTTTAGAAATTTTTTTTGGAGGGGTTTTAGCAATGGCCTAAACACAATTTACGCACGCTGAATAAATTTTTCCCGGTCGGTTTATTATTGGCTAATAAATTTGGGTTTTATTTCTAAAATGGTCCAAAAACTAAGCCTATTTATTTTATTTTATTTTATTCTCTCTCAAATCTTTCATAATTTTAACTAAAAGTCCCTCCACAATTTTAAAATCAATAAGAGATTTATGTAGAAACTTTAAAATCTAAAAATTTGGCAATCTTTTTTTTTTTTTTTTCAAGTTATAAAAAATTACATTTGTACTAGTTTAACAAATTCAAATGTAAATATATTTTTTTAAATTTCTTTTTTTTCTCTCTCTCTTCTTTTCTTTTTCATTTTACCGATATCCCAAACTCACATATTTGATGTACTTGCATATAAATACGCCATAGTTGGTGCTACCCATGGTATGACGAGGCAAATCAATCAGTTGCACATATTCGAATGATATAGTAATATCAAGCAAATTCGATCTCTCGGTATAAAATTAGCTCTAACGCATGATATGATGCAACAACATGCACAACAGCTTGAGATCCCTAAAATAACACAATGCCACATGCAATTCAATGTTTACCACATACCAAGGTAGAAATGAAAACAATGTCAACGACAAGATGATCCAAGCTTTTCGCATCCCTTCGAAGTCACCCTCGAGGTCACCTCTCATATGTTGCTCTATATCATGCCTAGACAAAAAAAGGTCTAACTGTAAATTCCTAAAACATATTTCCCGCCATGTCAAAAATAATTTTTTCTACATAATAAAAATATAATACGTTATCGAATAAATAAAATTTAGTAACATTAAATTATAACAACAATTTTATGATACAATACATACGTATAAGTACGAAGAGATAATTGTCCAATGTTGTGGTACCATCAGAGGACAAGACATCTACTGGTGAGCAGGTATTCATCGATGTGTTGACAAAATAAGAAAACAAACGTCACATGAGTCTTAATTACAAGTATACTGAAATAAACATTATAGTATAGTAATACATAGACCATTTACCGTATCCTTAAATTGTGTATTTGTATTAGAGATATTTTGAAGCCATTTCAGTTTTAAGTTCGCTGAATGCGTCTCTATACAAGCATTCAAATTTTCTAGCCACTGCAAGTACTCCACATATAAATCATCTAGGTAAGGCGCCAAAGGATTGATAATTAGGTCGATCGGATATTGAGTAGAGGCTAACTAGAAGAGTTTGAATGATGTTTCTTTAAAGGATTAATGTACGAGCTTCTGCCATATTCTCACTTCTTGATACTCGGCCAAACTAACTCTCCTAATGTATTATTGAAGGCCTGTCGTGGATGTCTTCTAGTGCAACATATGCACAACGATGCAAATCTTCTCCCTCTCCCAACATTAGATGATGTGAGTAACAAGAAAATTTTTATTAGATTTTAAAAAAAATTGAGCAGAATTTCCCCTATAAATCAAACACAGCCAAAATTTGTATAACAACATAGAAAATATAAACACTCCATATAAAATTTAATAAATCAACCACTGAAAACCTCAACACAGACAGAAGCTTCAGGCACCTGCTAATACCATCATCAACACAATCATATAATTTAATTATGATTACTTAAACGAGAGAGTTGTTAAGAGTCCAATGGATATTATAATATTGTTATGGATGACTGTATTCACTCATGAAGATCCACAAACAACCTACTAAAATTTGCCTTAAGTGCATCAATTTTACATTCGACCTGATAGATATCATGCCTAAGCTTCTATCTAAGGTCTTATATATCTTCAGTCAACGCATCAAATTGGGCCATCAAATCCCTTCTAAAATTGTCATCATACGACTATCTATGCTCGTCATAAGGCGAAACCTTTAACGGTAGTATGGACGAACCTCTTGATTGTTGTGCTTTTAATAGTTGATTATGTCAAACATTAATGCATATGTTAAAATGTACAAATGAGGTATATAAGGAGGAGTAAACTAGGAAATAATGCTATTTTCTTTCAAGAATTCTTGAAACTCTATACTCAAGTATTCCTCTTCATAATCTGATCGTAAAATTTTAATACTCTTTACAGTTTAGTTTTCTATTTCATTCTTGAATTCTTTTGTCATGTTCCCATCCATAGATCCGAGTATGTAACAACCGCCATACACTCGCGATGTATACTTTCCACTAGTATTCCCCACGAATGTATTAGGCTTTTAATATCCCATCCATCTACATGTAAGATTTCATAATATGATAGGCACATATATATATTTCTACATAACATTTATAAACATAATATTATTGTCATTTATAACCAAGTAATAATACAAAGTTTTTGGGTCCCTTCTAGACAACATATTTACACGTCAATGGAGAACACTAAATACATACAGGATCTCCTACAAACTGCACGTCTCAAAACTACACCTGGGGAGTGGACTAGCGATCTCCTCAAAATTTACTTGATCTAAAAAAAAAAATTTAAGAAAATAAAACGTAAGTACAAAACTTAGTGAATAGATGGACAACAATAATATGAAAACATAAAAAAGGAGTAAGAGTATTATATTTAAAGTATAACATTTTACAGTAATTTAAAACTATTCACTCAAATCAAACTAAAAAAAGCACTATGTTTAAGCAAATATAACTTTTCATATAAATTTTTAATTCATTCTCTCATAATCAATATATGAAATGAAAAATAATTTCATATTTAAAATCTGTGGATGATCAAACAAAATTTCTGGACTTACTAGTAAATTATTCCCCGAGACATCCCCGATGCGCATCTGGTAGATATCTCAAGATCTGCTAACGAGTTACTTTACATCAGTATATAGAATGAAAATCAATAAGCCCACTCATTAGTATTGACCTGAATAAGATGTGCGGTGCAAACACTAATTTATCAAGTAGTAACCTTCTCTTTACCCTATATTAGCAGGTAAAGACGGAAGTTAGTAATCTCTCCCTTAACCCTGTATCTAGTAAGGGCGGAAATACACTATTCCCTAAACTTCATTATTCATTTTTTAAATACAGACAGAAATATGTAACCTCTCCCTTACACCTCTCCATAGTAAGGGTGGAACATCTGTATAGATGTGTTCTTATTGAGTACTTTACACCAAAACTCAAATCATAAATTTTTACATAACATCTTTTATCATTTGTATCACATATCAACACAAGAGCAACTTATCATAACTCATCCATCTACAGAAACAGTTCATAAATATTCAAACACATTTTCTAAAAATTTTACCCTTACTCCAAACATATTAATTTCATAAATATAATGCATTCAAAATTCTGGAGTTTTAGAATAGTTAAACAATTAAAACAATCTGCAAAACATTTATTTTTCAAACAATTTGTCTAAACAATATTTTAGGAAAATAAAATCAAATAACTACTCAAATCGATTTCCAAACATTCATAATTCAACATTGTGTATAAACAGTTAATCATTTGCATTAGTTCATTTAAACAATTTGTCTATAGTACACGACGGTCATCAGGATTTACGACCATAAATGAATAAATAAATATATTATGCATGTATACTTCACCCCCAATAAAAATTGAAATGGTTTGAATCACTATGGAGTCTAAACTAGAATTTTTCAAGTCGAAATTGTAATTATTCTAGGTGACAATTTACTGCACAAAGAACGATTTTTAAACTTACGCTGTACAAAATCGGCAATCAATCTCATCCTAAATTTTTGATAACATATTTTTTTATGAGTCTAGTTTTCATGACATTTTACTGATTCAAATTTTGAATTCGAATGTTCGAGTTATAAATGAATTTTTATACCATGCGCAGACTAAGATAGTGGGTAATCTAAAAACAGGGCACTCACTTCCGAATTTTGCTGGGAACTCAATTTTGTTCAAATCAACCTGATTTTTGGATATATTATTTCCCTATATGTCTAGTTTTTACAGAATTTTACGGATTGGTAATTGGAATCCACAATCCATTTTGTTTTCGATTTACCAAGCACTGTCCAAAAATTTTAACAATCGACATGCATCCAATTTACATGCAAACTTACTGCCCTTTATTCTAATACATTCCAGCCACTATAATGACACATAAACATACTTTAAATTTACATTTTTTAAGCACCAAAACACAACCACAACATCCACATATCAATATATATTTAATGCCCTACACCATTACTGCTTACTGCGGACATTTCCATCACAACTATGCAAAATTAATACATCATTTCACATCATTTAACATCAAACACAACCAAGCACTGTCCTATATATATAAACCATTCATTGTTCATATCATTCCATAATAAAAAAATTGCAATAACACACAATTTTTGTATAACAAAATCCATATTTCTAACATTCATTAACAAATTAAGACTATATTTACCATGCTTTAATATGAAAATTCAGGGCTTCCTCTCCTTTTCCCTCTCTTCTTTTCCCTTCTTTTTCTTCCCCTTTCCTTCTTTTCTCGGCCTCCTTCCCTTCCTTCTTCTCTTCTCTCTTTTCTCTTCTTTCTTTCTTTCTTTTCTTTATCTCTCTCTCATCTCTTCTCTTGCACGGTTTTTGCTTCTTCTTTCTTATTTCTCTTTTGTTTCTTTCTTTTTCCAAGATTTTGCCAGATAAATGTAAAGAATTCTAAACTTATGGTGACTAAACATAACAATTTGGGCTTAGGTTTTTGATTAATAGTTTTGGGCCTTACTCTAGTAAATTGGGCTTGGGATTGATTATTTGTATTGGCCTCCATTTAACACAAATTTGAGCTTGGCTTGCTAACCAATATTGGATCATAAATATGTATTTTTAGTGGAGGCCCCATATTTTTTACCATTTGTACCATTTCCCTAACTTGTGGTGTTTTCGCATATTAACCCCTTAAGTTTTAAAAACTCTTCAATCTAGTACTTTATGTTATTTGTAATTATCATGAAAGAAATAGTAATGATAATCACATACTTAGGTGTGTGTGTATATATATATATATATATATATAACATTTTATGCCTCGATTTCGGTTTAGCTATATGTGCATAACCTCAATCATAACCTAAATAAATTATCTCGAAACCTTATATGTCGAAATTTATCACTAATGCAGAAATCTAATAAACTTAGGTTATATCAAATTTTGGTAAGTTCTACATCTTTAAATTTTTCAAAGGATTTATATTTGTATTTCATCAAATATATATACCTATACCAAGACATGTCATTAGTAAAGGTAATGAAGTGCTTAAATCCTTCTCAAGCCTTGGTAGTGAATGGTTCACACACACCTATATGTATAAGCTCTAATAGTTCATTTGCTCTCTCACCTTTACTTTTAAAGAGCGATTTAGTCATTTTCTCTCGAATACATGATTCACAGGTTAGATTCGGTACCAAACCCAATGTATCTAAAATGCCATTTTCTCCAACTAATTCAATATGACAAATTGTGGCTCTTTGACATGACCCAATCTATAATGCCATAGATGTTTGAGATTTGAATTATCACGAATTCTTTTATTAGTAATAGCTTTTATTGAATAACTATTATTTAATTCAAGAGCATACAAACCATTCATTTTTATAACTTTGCTAACTACTACATTTCTCAAAAGTATCAAACATTCATTTCTAGTAAACTATACATCGTAACCATATTTACATAGTATAGAAACAAAAATAATGTTTTTAGTTGCTGTAGCAAAATACAATACATGGTCCAATCTTAAAATGTGCTCGCTGTACAATCGCAGCTTGCAAGATCTTATAGCTTTGTCAACAATTGTTGCTCCATTAGTTATCCTCAAAACGATATCGCCTCTCGACAGCGCATAACTATTCTGCATTGCTTGTAAAGAAATACAAATATGAGATGTAGCTGCTGAATCTAATATTCAAGAACGATGATTAGAAATAATATTTAGTTTATAATCAATCATAAAACAACTATACGTACCTGCTTTAGCCTTCCTAAAACTGTCAAGGTACATAAGACAATTTCTCTTCCAATGTTTGTCTTTCCCATAATGGAAACAATTTTCCTTAGCCTTAGGCTTCTCAACCTTAGAGGCGACTTTCTTACAGCTTTTTTTTTCTTTGAACCAACTTTTGGCTTTTTTGTTGTGGCTTCTTTAATTTACTACTAGTCCTTCTAGCATAAGTTATGTGGACGTCTTCATGTCCTTTCCCTCTAGAGTTTTGTTTGTAAAACTCCTGAAGCTCATTTAACAACTCAGGAAGAGTTCACTCAATCATGTTTAAATTATAATTAGTTATAAACGATTTATAACTATAGGGAAGGGACTGGAGAATCAGATTCACCTTGAGGCGATTAGGCATAACTACCTCAAAAATGTCCAACTGCCCTATTTGATTTATCATCTTAATGACATGATCATCAGAGGCAGTCCTTCCCTAAGCCTCATTGTCATGACAAAAATTTTATGAAATAACTATAATAATGTCATGCCCCCGCCCGTGGGGTCCACACGTGACAACCGCCACAGACCCTCGAGACACATTCTTATCCCTGAACATGTCTATCAAGCCTGTAAGGCTGCTTGGGCACCTGATCCATGTATATGTACTCACATATAATTCCAATACAGTTTACAAAACAGTTCATGAAAATACATCCATGTATATACACGTCTCTCAGAGACAGTTACCAAATCATTCCATAAATACAAATATACGTAATTAAAAATACATTTTTAAGAGTACATATCCAATTACATCATTACTGCTTTAGTTACA
>JAXCLQ010052188.1:2407-18568 GCA_035584115.1 Cedrela odorata | reverse complement strand
ATGAAGACAGAAATCAGGTTATAGAGTCAACCTTGCCAACTCTTAGTGGCTTATGTTTCGCGCTTGACCCCCAAACCAGAGCACTGCATCATTTTTGCTAGAGTAAGTATTTGGTATAGTATAATAAAGAGAGAATATAAACTAAAGCCGAAAAAATAAAATCCTGGTACTCGGACTAACTAGCGTCGAAAATGAATTTCCTTCGGTTTCCCATGTCAACACTACATTTTCTAAGAAACCAAAGCATTATGGAGCTACAAGATTTGGGAAAAAAATACTACTTAAATTGCTTAACCATATCTTTGTGGATTCAGTCGCAGAAGTCCTCAACGGTCCTCTTCTTAGACGACAAAATCACTGGGTCTTCATAGACTGGATTCATCCATTTGGGCTTTGGGTATGTGCGAGTTAAACTAAGATATTCCCATATTTTGTCCAGGAGGCCATCAAGATTCCATTCCAGATGAGCACTGCACAATAGCCATGGAAAACAGAATAAATGAACAAAAAAATGACCAGGATAAACTTAAAAGCACAATCTTGCTTATCCAAAATTGGGCAGTAAACTAAAAACATAGATTGTTAGACCAGAAAGTACAAACAGCCTCACCTAATTGGGCAGGAATGAGGAAGTTTATCCAAAATCTCCCGCTCTTCAAGGGTAATTTGATCAATCTTGTTTATGACATAGATGCAAGGCATATATATCATACTCCCCTCGATGACATCAACGAGGTCATCAGCAGTTGCATCATATCTCAGAGTGATATCAGCATTACAAATTCGGAATTCGCTGCAAATTACCTTCACGGTTTCAAGATCAAGAAGTGTGTTGGTAACTGTTGATGTAAAATTAATACCTCCCTTATCTTTATTCCTGAATGTCAGATTGGGTGGTTCCTTGTTCAACCTGTTATAAGAATATGAATAAATAATCAAATCAATATGAAATATAAAAGTAAAGAGGATCAGAAAGAAAAAGAATATAAGTTCTGTAATGTGAAAAAAAAAAATAAAGATCTTAGTTCTCGAATGCAGTCATAATTGGATTTACATAGGCAGCGTATTTTGATTCTAGCTGAAATTCAACTCTAAATCTGATAAATTTAAAATTGAAATCTCACTCCAGTTAACTCTTTCACCCCTCCCCCATAACACCTAGATCATAATCGTTCTCATATTTGTTCTACATTTAATAGATACCCATATATGGACCAATTCCATGTCAAAGTGTACAATCCATGAATTGCGGGGCAGAATGCCATCTTTATCAAACTAGTCAATTGAAATTTGTGCTGCATCAAATGGAAAAGTTAAAATATAAAGAAAAAGTACAGCATGATCGGTGATGTAGAGATATTTCATTTTGGACTAAAATGAAAGCGAAAAAGAAGTGGCAAAAACTAAGAACGCACAATTGGCACATATTTCATAAAATTAGTATGCACAAATGTTCAAAATTTATTTAGCATGAAAATTAAACTAGGATAAACTGAACATGTAGAGGCATGAAATCAGAGGAAAGAAGATAGCTATTCAGTAAAATAAAGAACATTATGTGTTCCAGAGCAACAACTCAAAAGTACAAAAGACATTTTAAAGGTCTCATATTACCTTATGCCAAATCCCTTAGGCTCTTTTTCTATCAAACTGTCACAGGACGTGATTTTTCGCTAATCACCGTGCAACATTTAGTTAGGTTTTATGCACAATGCCAACTAAGTAAGCCTTTGATCAGAAGTTTGAACTTGGAAATTATGTGTAGCAACTCAATGAGAGAAAATACAAGAGAGAGCTTTGTAAGAAGAAAACTTTATAAATTCACAAATGATTACAAGATTGTAGGATGAGAGAATGGTAGGATGGTTTGGCCAAATGAGACCATCACCTATTTATAAAGTTTTCTTGTCACCAATGTGTGGTCATAATTCTTTGTCTAAAAAAATCTACAAAATATTTACATAGAATAATCTAGAATCCTAACTATGCTTGAATATTCTAAAATACTCTAGGGTTTACTAGTTGACTTAAAGTTATTTTTAATATTTTAGAACCTTCCGGAATATACTAAAATTGTCTGAAATACACTAGGGGTTTTAGAAGGTTCCGAGAGGTTCTAAAATGTTTTATAGGGTTCCGGAATGTTCTGGAAGGTTCTGGAGTATTATAGAATAATCCGGAATGATTAAGGAGTATACTTACATTTCTGGATATGTGAGGTAAGTCGAAAAAAAATATGCTTGTTTATGGTGGTTCGTGACATTCTCCCCTACCTAAGTCCTTAACGCCCTCGTCAAGTTTGCCTCGCTTGTATACTTTGACTTTGTCTGGGAATTTCCATTGGTCTTTCTTCACTCGATCCAACATGTCGCATTTGGGCTGGCTGATGTTGGGAAACTCCGCTTTGCGATTCAATACATTAGCTATGACATTGGCTCGTCCGAGCTTGTACTCCATGGCATAGTAGTAAGCTTGCTTGGGACTGAGTTTCTTCTGATTTTGAAGGTAACTCGTCACCACATTGTCAGTTTTGATCATGAATCGGCTTCCAAGCAAGTAATGTCTCCATAATCACAAGCAATGGATGATCGCAGTCATCTCCTTATCGTGCACGGGATACTTCCACTCCGTGTCATTTATCTTGCAACTCTCGTAGACGATGGGGTGCCTGTCCTACATAAGTACACCCCCAATAGCAAAGTCCAACGCATCCGTGTTCACCTCGAACGGTTTGAAATAGTTGGGCAGCGAGATAACTGGCTCCTCCATCACAGTTTGTTTAAGATCCTCGAAGGCTTTTTTACATGCGGGTGACTAATCCCATGTTTCCTTCTTCTTAAGCAAATTTGTTAAGGGCGTTGCTCTAGCGAAATACCCTTAAATGAAATGCTGATAATAGCTGACAAGGCCAAGGAATGATCTCAACCCCGTTACTGCAGTAGAGGGTTTCTATTCTTGGATGGCACGTACTTTTGTTGTATCCATATGTATCCGCCCATCGAATATCTTATGCCCTAAGAACATCGCCTCTTGTTGAGCAAACGAGCATTTCTCTTTTTTTACATATAGCTCATTTTCTTTTAGCACTTGGAAGACATGCCTTAAGTGTTCCAAATGCTCCTTAAGACTCTCACCATAGATTACAATGTCATTCAAGTATACCACCACGAACTTATAAAAGAACGGGTGGAAAATCTTGTTCATAAGGGTGCAAAATGTAGTAGGTGCATTAGTGAGGCCGAATGGCATGACTAGGAACTAATAAGATCAATATCTCATCATGCACGTTGTCTTCGGTTCATCTCCCTCAGTAATGCGCACTTGTCAATAGCCGGATCTCAAATCAAGCTTGGAGAACCATCTTGCATTTCCAAGTCAATCGAATAAGTCATCAATGCGAGAGATCAGGTAGCGGTTCTTGACCGTTACCTTGTTTAGGGCCCAGTAGTCTATGCATATATGCAACTTCCCATTATGCTTACACTTGAATAAAACCGGTGTGCCAAATGGTGCTTTAGAAGGCTTTACGAATCCTGCATCCAAGAGCTCTTTCAACTGCTTTCGGAGTTCCTTGAAGTCGGGTGAGCCATGCAGTAAAGACCTATTGCTAGAGGTTTAGCACCAAGTTCGAGTTCTATCTTGTAGTCTACCTCTCGCCTTGGTAGAAGTTTATTTGGCAACTCCGGCGGCATCACATTTTTGAATTATTAGAGTATGCTTTGCACTTTCTTAAGGACATCGAGCATCGATGTTGGAGAATCGTCTTCCTTTAGCATGGTCAAGTAAGTCTCCTCGTCTTTCTTGACTTCTTTCGCCACTTGTAAAATGGACAACACCTTTGAGCTAACATATCTCTGCTCAATGGGCACTTTGTGGAACTTTCCCACATCATTGAATTCTATGCACCCATCGTTTGTGAAGGTAA
Organism: Cedrela odorata; assembly: GCA_035584115.1. Lineage (NCBI taxonomy): Eukaryota > Viridiplantae > Streptophyta > Magnoliopsida > Sapindales > Meliaceae > Cedrela > Cedrela odorata. The sequence goes on along the minus strand of JAXCLQ010052188.1, from coordinate 14,643 downwards.
AAGATAACATTTTATCGATAAATTCATCGCCCAACATCAATTAGAAGTCGCTCATTGGTATGACATTTAGGTCAATCTTGCCACTTCAAGATCCAATATAAATTGGCACATTTCGAGCAACTCCATATATTGGCTAAGGAGGTTGATCAACAATCTTCACCCATCCTGGCTCTTTGGTGAGCGCTAGGCTCAACTACTTTGCAAGACTCTCTACAATCAAGCATGGGTTAGCGCTACAATCAATAAAAACTTTGAAGCTTACCCTATTAATGTTGGCTTCAACGTATTTCAACGTCTTGCCGGGATCAAGCTTCGTCACCATCTTGGCCTTGGTCGCCACCCCCTTTGGCACCTCTTTGGCCTAGATTGAGTTAAGAACGCGCATCGAACCTAAGTGTGCATCCTCTTGGGACTCACATTGGAACTCGATAAGGGTTTCGGCTGCCGCAATGGCCGAAGCAAGGTCTTACACATTCTGCCTTTTAAGTTCTTGCTCCGCCCATATTTGCAATCCATCAAGAAAAAACAACAACCGACTCTTCTTGGGCATGTCGGGGATCTCTAGCATTAGGGAATTATATAACCTTATGTATTATTTAATTGAGTTGCACTGTTTTAGGCCCCGAAGTCTCCGCATTGCCACTTCTTTAGCATTCTCTAGGTAGAATTGCTTCTTGAACTCTGCCTTGAATGCTTCCCAAATGTTGATGACGCATAATCCCCTCTCTATTTCGGTGTGTCAGCATCTCCACCATAGTGCTGTATCATGCTCGAAATAGAGGGTGCAAGTACCAATCTTAATGGATTTGTCACAAATGTTCATGGCATTGAGGTAGTGCTCCATCATCCAAAGAAAGTTCTCGAGTTCCTTAGCATCACATTTACCTTCGTACTTCGGTGGGTCAGGGACCCTAATTTTTGGCGTGCTACTCGTCATACCTCCCGCCGCAATTGCAGCCTTACATAATGGGAGGTCTTGCCTAATTGCATCCATCCCCGCATCGGTAGCATTTGTCTTTGTTGCCTGCTCCTTTTGAATTCTTCCATAGCCTGTGTCATGGATGAAACAAAAGAGTTCAGAGCATCATAGAACTTACCTTCCATTTTGGCAGCATTATTGTCGTTACGCTCTCGCTCCTCTATCCTTGAGTTGAGGGTGTCGAATTGATCCTGCACATCTCTCATGGCTAGCTCGAGCTTGGCCAATCTTGCTTCAATTGAGCGCAATACGTCCTTTGACACAGAGCAATCCTTAGACGAATTCTTCCTCGCATCACAGCCTTTCCCAAGGTTACGCTCTTTTTGCAGCACCTCGATAATGTTGCTAGATTCTGCCTCCTTACTTACCATGGTGAAAGATAAATCTTATGCGGCTCAGTATTGTCCACGCACTAAGCTCTGATACCACGTGTCACGTGACGCGGCTTTTTGCTAATCACCGTGCAACACTTAGCTAAGTTTTATACACAACGCCAACTAAGTAAGCCTTTGATTTGTGCAAAAGTTTGGACTTAGAAGTTATGTGTAGCAACTCAATGAGAGAAAACACAAGAGAGAATTTTGTAAAAAGAAAATTTTATAAATTTACAAATGATTACAAGATTGTAGGATGAGAGAATGATAGAATGGTAAAATGGTTTGGCCAAATGAAGCCATTACCTATTTATAAAGTTTTCTTGTCACCAATGTGTGGTCACAATTTTTTGCCTAAAAAGATCTACAAAATATTTACATAAAATAATTTAGAATCCTAACTATGTTTAAATATTCTAGAATACTCTAAAGTTTACTAGTTGACCTAAAGTTATTTTTAATGTTTTAAAACTTTCTAGAATGTACTAGAATTATTCGAAATATACTAGGGGTTCTAGAAAGTTCTGAGAGATTTTAAAATGTTCTAAAAGATTTCGAAATATTCTGAAAGATTCCATAATGTTATAGAATAATTCGAAATGATTGAAGACTATACTTATTTTGGATATGAGGCAAGTCGAAAAAAATATACTTATTTATGGCGGTTCGTGACAAGACACTTGTGCGTTATCAAAAACAATTAAGATACAACTACATGTCATAGCAGTGCTGATGACCTGAATTACACATAAATAACTCTTTAACATACCAATCTCAAGATCATAAAGATATTACGAAACACATGAACCGGAATCATGAGAAGTAAGCAATTAGATCTATATCCACACACGAACAAAAAAGAAGAAAGAGGGAGAAAACCATTATTATTATATTTTTTCTTTGATAGGAAACAAAATTTGAATTACATTAAAGAAAAAGTGAAAGTGAACAAGCCGTCCACCTGTGCAGAATCTCAAAAACTAGCACAAAATTAAAAAAAATCCACTCAACGCCAAAAAAACTAACAATATAATCTAACTATACAAATCTCCAAAATTGAAAATCAGTATTTTCAAACTTAGCCCAAAACCCGTTCCCAATTTAAATTCATAAAAAAACTAAGAAGTGTCTTGAAATCCCTTTGTCACTTATGCCCAAAGAGAAGCCAGCAAATGAACTTATCACCGCCAACAACAATAATAAGAACAATAACCAATTATCACTCTCAATGACATTCACGCCGGAATAGCAAATTTTTTTGACTACATAAAAGAAACGAGATGCCTCAAAAAGAGATTCCACAATGTAGATGTATTCCGAAAATGTCCATCCAAGCTCAAGATAACGCCTGCTTCAAACAATTATTATCTGTTACACAGTAAGTCAAGAGCTCAAAATTTTGGCCTTCTACTGCTAATGTCAGCAACTTATCCTCAGTCATTCAACCAAAGCAAGTTAGTATCAGCCACATAACCAATCTCCTTAATTTGCAGAATCAAATTATCTAAAACTGAATATGTTAGGTCAGTCTCGTGATGACTTTTGTCCCTCGCAACAAAAGCATGGAACTCGTTATTCACTTCTATTCAACTAAGACCGAGTTCTTTCATTACCCCGTCAATGTCCATTCTCTTTCTCACCTACTTCACATCTGCCCACATACTGTTACATGCAAAAATATTTGAAATTCCAACAAGCGACATCTTTCCAAATTGTGGAACAAAAAGTTTTATAAGCATCTTCAAAGCTTCCACATTTAGCATACATATCTATAAGTGCACTTGTAACAAATGGATCAAAGTCCAAATGCAGCTTTAAGAGATGATTATGTAACTGTTGACCATGTTGTAAACTTGTCAGGTTAGTAGCTGCAGTGATTAGAGCGGCAAAAGTAAACTCGTTAGGTGTTTGTCTCGATAACTGTAGTTCAAGGTAGAGTTTGAGAGCCTCTTCATTTTCCAACTGTTGTGTATAACCTAAAAGCATTGCATTCCACACTACAATATCTTTCTCATTCATCTCATCAAACACACTTCTCGCATCCGTAATACAAGAGCACTTGGAATAAGCATCTATTAGAGCAGTTCCTGCAAATACGTCGAAGAAGAACCCATATTTGAAGATGAGACCATGAATTTGCTTGCTTAATTCCAAGGAAAAAACTGAAGCTGATAGTCCAAGGAGGCTAACAAATGTCAAGAGGCCTGAAGGAACAAACCCAAGCCTCATCTCGTGAAAAAGACCCAATGCTTCAGATATCTTCTCCTGTTTTGAGTATCCTTCGATTATTGCATTATACGAGACCATATTGCGATCAGACATAACATCAAAAACTCCTCTTGCATCTGTCAGTGAATCACATTTTGCATACATATCGATCAAACAATTTTGCACAAAATTGTCAGACTCAAGATTGGCCTTAATCGAGTAAGCGTGCACTTGTCTCCCTTGCTCTAAAGCCTCAACTGAACCACGTGATGTAAGAACACTAGAGCAAGCAAAATCATCAGGCTTCCATCCCAATTTTGTCATCTCTGTAAACAGTTTCGTGGCTTCCCTATCAAAAGAATTTTGCATATATCCAGCAATCATTGTGTTCCATGAAATAATATTTTTAACTACGATCTCATCAAAAAGCCTCCTAGCAGTTTTCACTCTACCGCACTTTGCATAAAAATCTAGAAGCACATTAACCACGGAAATATCCATTTCCATTCCTCTCCTCAACGCATAAGCATGAATTTGTTTCCCTCCTTCAACGAACTCGAGCATTGAACAAGCACTCAACACACTAGACATCAAATATTTATCATGAACGACGTCAGTTTCTTTCATTTGATTAAATAACTTCAACAACACATCACTCCTCCCACTTTTCACATATCCCGTTATAATTGTAGTCCAAGTAACAGCAGTTTTCAACACCAAACCATCAAAAACCAATTTTGCATCATCTATACTCCCGTTCTTCGCATAAAAATTAATCAACGAAGTGCCCACATAAATATCTCGATCAAAACCAATCTTAATAACAAAACTGTGCATTTGCTCACCCACATTACCATCGCCACCCAATTGCGTGCACCCGTATATAACACTGGATAAAATATAATCATCTGCCCTCCCATCACCACCTTTTAGAAACCCAATAAACACCATCAAAGCTTCTCGGCTATAACCATGTTGGGCATAAATAGAAACCAACGATGACCACGAAACTATATTCCTCTCAGACATTCTATCAAACAACTTCAGCGCACCATCTAAATCATTACCTTTTGAATAATTCTTCAAAAGAACGTTAGCAAGAAAAGTATCAGCTTGTAACCCGTCAACAATTACTTGCGCGTGAACTTGCTTATACCCCGAAATACGCCCGTTGCTGCCAGCTACTGGGAGTTGCAAAAAGTAGGCTAAAACACTCCGTTTTGTACGGAAATTGGAGTATCGAAGGGATGGATTTTGTGGAGAAGTTGCAGGTAATGTTGATAAGTTTGAGAAGTTGAAGAATTGATTGTTTTTTAGTCTGTAACAACATTGTTGTGTTAGACTGTGGGTTAATAATTGGCGGTAATTTCTCAATCTGCAGCGGAAGCATGTTCGTTGAATCATGTACAAATTTTGCCGCCGCGCGCTGCGTTTTTAACCCAGCCGTACCTACCCCGGGTTTACGAAGGTGTTAGCCAATTTTTTAGGACACTAATAATATTAGCCTAGTCTTAAGTCTTTTCATAATTTTAGACAAACAACAAATTTTTCGATAAAATTATTCCTGAGACAAACTGTAGTTTCCCTCTCGTACGTTTTACTCTGAGCTTGCTTAACGGTAACTGAAAATTTGCATGACCAAACCCTTAAATATTTTGACGACTCAACGTTTTTATAATGATCGAAAAGGTGTTTTGATACAATGATTGATAAGGCTGCATTGTCGTAAAAGAAGTATGTAAATTGAATGCTCTAGTGTTAAATTCATTTATGTTATTATTTTTAAATGATTTAAGATTTAAAAAAATAGCACTTAGGGTGTTAAAAATGAATTGTGCTCAGTTTGGATGCATAATGAAAAAAAAATGGGGCTTAAAATTGAAGTGTGCTGTGTTTGAACCAGTGAGTAAGACGAACTGATTTGGCGAGAGATTTATGTTTATCGAGGTGAAAATAAGTGAGAAACACTGAATATGCAACACTCACGATTTCTTTTATAAAATTCATAATTATGATTTTAAATATGTTTATTAGAGTATTAAGTGTTAGAATTTTAAAAAATAATATAAAATAATGTATAAAGATATTTTTGTAAGTTTAAAAAATGTAGTAATAAAGAGTATAATTGAAATTTTATTGTTAACAATATTATTTTTAAAATTTTATATTATGTATTAAAATAACATTAAGTGAGCCAAGAATACAAGATATATATATATATATATATATATATTTGGGTTTATGTAATTGAGCTTAGGCATAACTAATTGAATTGGGGTTAAAATGTGTGTGTGTATATATATATATATATATATAATAAAGTAAAATAAATAAATAAAATATTATATTTTGCTTAAATTCTTTACACAATCCTAACCATCCATTTGTTTTAATCTAAATCATCCACTAGGCACAATTTTAAACATGTTTTATAAGTTAGATAAGGATAAATATAAAAGCTGAGTTTGTGAAAAATTAGGTAGCAAAATGAGGATCATTGGATTGATTGAATTCATTCAAACCATCCATATGTTTTAAGTAATTAAATTAATAAATATTTGATGTTAGTTATTGAAAAATTAAATGGTTAAATGTAGTCCATTAGATTTATTAGATTAATTCAAGTCATCTATGTGTTTTAAGATATTAGAATTAATTAATATTTGATGAAAATTGAATGAAAAAATGAGGATCATTGGATTTGATTGAAGCAATCCAATCCATCCATATGTTTTAAATAATTATAATTAAATAAAATTGATGTTTACAATTGGGAACGGCAAAGGAAGGATACATAAGTGTTAAAAGAGATAAGGGAAGAAAAGAGAAAAGAAGGGAAAGAAAGGTAGGAAGAGAAAGAATAGAGAAAAGAAGGGAATTGGTGAGTTTTAAATTTTTTTTAATTAGAATATTATTATTTTGGTGTAGCATGCTTAGTGAATTGAAATTAATTGTAGTAGAAAAATTAGAGATTGATAAATTCATGTTATTAGTGTTAAAATATAGTAAGAAATTAGATATGGACAAATTTATATTAGTAGTGTTAAATTGTAGTAGGGAATTAGAGATAGATAAATTTATATTATTAATGTTAAATTATATTTTGAAAATTGGAAATGGATATTATGTTAAAATTATATAGCATTTTAAATGAGTAGAATTAGTGGTTATAAAGTGTTATTATTATGTGTATGTCATGGTGAAAATTGGTGAAAATTAGAATATAGTGGTGGTTAGTATAATTGTTATTAACATATGTATATCATGTTTATAATATTTGTAACATTTGTGTTATTAATATAAGCTTATAGTTAATAAATTATGATGCTTAGCCTATTAACAAAATTGGGTGAGTTTTACTGGAAATTATGATATTAATGTTAAATTGTATGTGAGAAATTAAATATAAATAATGTATAATATGTGTTTATAATAGCTTAAATTATTATGTATGGATTTGAAATGGAAAATTAGTGAAGTGAAATTGAATCTCGACAAATTTCGATAGATCAAGTTTGTATGTAATGATTGGGAGTGTGTAATGCCCTATTTTGTGATGATTTTATTAAGATATTAAAGTGTGTAAATTCTAAAAAATTTGGAAAATGGGTGATGTTTGGTGTGTCGGAAAAAAAATTGTTGAAAAACGGTGAGTATAAATATATAATTGAAATAGATTGTGTTAATTTAATTTTAGGTATACAATATTGATCTAAGAATATATTAAGAGAAAGCGGGAACGAAAGTAAGTAGATCGTGCATGCATTTTGTTTTGAAATTATACGATATTCGATGTTATGATAAAAATGTAATTTTAACATTTGAGTACGCTGATTTGATGGTATGAAATGATTATTGAGAAATTGTGAATTTAAATGTTGTACACCGATATCGCATTTACAAAATAAATATGAAGTATTGTCGATGTGTAAAATATTTGTATAAAATGCATTTTATGGCTTAGTCATTAATTATGTTATTTTGACATAACCGGGTCTCGTGTTAATACAAGGCTTGCAGGCTAGTAAGAATTTTGTTTAACACGTCGTGCACGTTTCTGTTATATGAATATGAGAATGACCGCTATATGTGAAACATATAATTACATTATGAATCTGAGTTACCGTGGGTGCAAGTGACATTAACTAACTAAGCCATTCTGAACGTGTTTCTATTACAGATAAATTCTATGTGATTGAAAAAGTTTTAAAATACATTAATTTGTTTAAACCTTTATATTTTATACTGCATCGACATATAAAAACATGCATGATTTACTTACTGAAATTGTATCTCACTATTTACTTTAAAATTTTTATTTTTTAGATAATAACATATAAAGATGACAAAGTATGCAAGCAAGGGTTACTAGGCGTATTTAAAATTTTTGGATATATGTAATTTGTAGGTTAGTTAAGTGATAAGAAGTATAATATATATATATATATATATATATAGAGACTTGTATACATAAGAACTTTTGTTAATTAAACTATGTAGGATTTGTGCAATAAAAGTAATGTATTGTATATTAAATGTGAGAATAGTATTTAAGATTAAACATAGTAAAAGGGGTATAATAAAATACCCTTGATGAATTCTTTGAGAATTTTTAGTGCTTCAAAAGAAAACCTTCGGTGAATTCATTGAGGGAAAACTAGCTAAAATATTGATTTTCTCAATGAATTTATCTAGTGAAATGGTCTCTCAATAAATTTATTGTAGGAAAACAATATTTAAGAATTAATTTTTTCTCGTTGAATTCATCAAGGTAAAATTTTTCCTCGCTGAATTCAACGAGGAAAAATAATGTTTAAGAAGTAATTTTCTCTCAATGAATTTATTGAGGGATTCATTGTTTAAGAATTAATTTTCCTTCTATAGGGTTTCAATGTTTAAGAAGTGATTTTTTTTTAAATGAATTCATCGAGGGAAAATAATATTATATTATTTTCCAATTCATGCCAATTGATAATATCTGCAACAGTCAAACTGAAGGTTATACCATTGCTATATACTTTACTTCTGTCTGCTAATCTTTTCCACAACCCTTTCGAAACAATTATCAATTACATTTGTGTCCTCTGTAAGGAAAAAAATACCATCAATACACTTAATAATAAAAAATACAAAAACACTAATATTGGATACCAATATGCAATGGATTACTATAATTTGGTGAATATACTAAAATTCTTCGAAGATTTCATCAATGGATTTTAGTGCATTTAGAAAGTCACTTGATGAATTCATCGACAACCTTCACATATGCACTAAAATTCATCAAATAACTTTCCAAATGAATTGAATTTCCTCGACAATTTCATTGAGATATTTCGTTTGCCGATCTTGTTATAAGTTTGAGGTATATTTTCTCTTCTTCTTCCCCCTCTTTTCTATATTTCTTTCTCCTATTTTTCTTCATCTTCTTTTTTATTAAACAAATAAGTCACAAATAAGTCACAAATAAAACAAACAATTTGTAGCAGGGTTAATTTTGCCAGAAGATGGTTATTTGACTAAAATTATGAAAATACTTACGATTTGGACTAATATTATAATTGGACATAAAAATTTAACTATTCTAATGTAAAACGAGCAGCTCAGTCGTATTTACTCACATCCATTTTATATTATTGTCATATTTTATTTTTTTTATTTTTGTGAAAATATAAAGTATGTCGTAATAATATAATATTATAAAAATATAAAATGTTGACACCAATTTTTTTGTTTAGTGTCGAAACGTGAATTTCTTTACTTTGAAATAATTTTACTTAAATTGAATGTTTTTTTTCAATAAAATTTTTTAAGATATGTTTATTTCGCTATTGTATAATTGGATATAATTATACAATTTTGATATATTTATTCAAGTATATAATTATATAATTAATTGTATAATTGAATGTCCTCAATTACACAATTCAATTTTTAGAAGGGTGAGAATTTGTGTAATTACACAGTTTTATTTTTTTTTTAATTTTTATAATTACAAAAAATATATTTTTTTCACAATTCCAATTCTCCTTAAAATCCTTTTAAATTGTCTTCTTTTTTTTTTCCTTTTGTTGCACCATCTTTCACCCACCCCCAAAGTTGCTTCACATCAGCAATGATTTAGGTACATTCATGCAAAAAAAAAAAATTCTTTGTTAACGCATATGTATTATATTTTGTTAATGTCTATATACTATATATGCGTATATCTTTTTTTTTGTTTATTTATTAAATTCTCTGTGCTATATATGCACATTTTTTTTTCTTTGTTAATGCATTTGTCATGTATATGCACATGACAGATCTTGATTTAGATGATATTGATTCATATGATGATGATAAACTTGAAGCACCAATAAATGTTGACAAGCAATATACGAGTGACTTCAGAAATATGATAACTGATCGAATATAGAATGCTATAATAATTAGATAAAATTGCATATTATATTCAATTTATTTTTTTATTTTGTTCAACAAACTGATGATTATATTTATCAATTCTAGGTTTAACTCTTATGATTTTATAATCATGAATGTTATTTAATAACTCTTTCTTGATTAATAAATTTTAATTGAGTTTGTGATTAATAAATTTGAGAATATTATATATATTGCATATTTTGAGTAAATATTTTGAACATGTATTATGTATTTATTATATATAATATATATTTTAAGCATATGCAATTTATATAATGTATATAAAAATTACGTTGTATTTTTGAGTCTATAATATATTTTTTTAATTTTAATATTTTATTAGTACTTAAAATTCATTTTCATACTATTTTTATATTTAAAATAGTTAATTTTATAATTAAACTGTATAATTATACAGTGTACAATCAAATATGACACTACGTAATTACATAGTTATAATCAAACATGATTATGTAATTACAAAACTATGTAATTACACAGTTTATTAATTATACAATTACAAATAAACAAGTATTTAAATTTCTATGAATATATGAACAAATATATATATCTATATATATATATATATATAGAGATATAGACATATCAACAATCGTAAATTATATATATAGATATATATAGCTATCTCAATAATCGTAAATTATTATTTTTTTCAACAATCAAATTTATAAGAAAAAATTAAATATTATTCATCTAATTAACTTTCTTAAATGATTTGTGAATCACATTTTTTTATTTTTATTTTTAAGTTTCACACAATTTAATCTCGTTCACCTCACACACACAAATATAAAATTAAAAAATATATATTTTAAAAATTGATTATCAATCTCTGAATGATAAGATGTTAAATCCACTATAATATCTATCCCTTTAAAAACGTCGTCTTCTGTGTGTTTAAATAACACAACACAAATCACACACATAATTCGTAGTGAATCACTTTGCTGACTAAGGTGCGAATAGGGACAAAACCAGGTAGGTGGATTCATGGCATGGGTCATCGGTCATCCGATCCATCGTAAAAACCGGTTTGGTCGATCAGCGTGGGCGCACGAGCCCCAGAAGAAAATCACGTGACGCTGCCACTAGTCTTTAGATTTTTCTTTGTTAGGAGAAATAGAATCACGTGCGGTAAGCTTGTGCTTCCTCTATTTCCAAATTTGCATTGCATCATATAAATTTTTAGGTTTCATAAATTAATGCAATGTTTTGTATTCTATTTTTTATTTTTTTTTTGTAATATTATCTCATCATAAAAAATTAATTAAATAATAATAATAATTTTGACAATTATGTCATAATTTTTTTTGGAGGTAACATTACAACATTAATTTACTAATAATGTTACCACCTCAATTAATTCTTTACAAAGCCATTTAATATTTAATTTAAATTGTAATTTTTTTATTAAAAAATTAAAAGAGCACCCAAATCTCAATTTAACTTATGATATTCTTGCACTTACACAAAATTATTATTTATATAATACATAAATTTAATTTTATATATACACATACACGCGCACGCGAGTATTTGAAGTATAATTTTATAAATAATGATAATCTAATTTTGATCACAATGGTAAATGATAACGGGTCATTACTAAATGTTTGTTTATAGGTGAGAAAACTTTAGAAAGGGACATTTTTTGAAAGGGATTTTCTAAAAGCACAAATTTGAAATGAGACATGGTCATTATATCATTTTATAACTTATTTATTTGTAACTGTGTAATTGACAAATGGTATAATTATATGGTCATGTAATTACACAGTTGTGTTTGACTACAATTATATAATTACACAATGTCATATTTGATAGTAAGTTATATAATTGTTCAGTTTAATTATAAAATTATGTATTTTAAATATAAAAATAGTATGAAAATAAAATTTAATTACTAATATTAAAACCTGCTCCAGTCAAGATTAATCGGTGAACCTTTTTTCTTGGTCTAACAATATGACATTAACAAAAAAAGAAGAAGATATATACACACATACACATACAAGACAGAGTTGTTAACAAAAGAAAAAAAAAGATTTGTCATGTGCATATATATGACTGATACGTTAACAAAGAAAAAATATATATATATATATATATATAGCTCAGAGGCATTAACAATATACAATACAAAGTCATTAATAAAGAAAAAAAATTACATGAGTGTATCTGAATCATTGTTGATGTGAAATAGTTTTGGAGGGTATGTGAAAGATGGTGCA
>JAXCLQ010052177.1:0-11917 GCA_035584115.1 Cedrela odorata | reverse complement strand
TTAAAACTCTTGTTCACGAAGTTTATGGGCACTTTGTTTTTAAGGTCAATTAAGGATTAATATGGATGGAGTTAAAAAGTATTTTTCATAAATTTATCTCAAAATAATTTTTTTTCAAAGAATTCTCTTCTAATTAGTAGATATGCCATATTGTAATCTTCGTGGTTTTACAGCCTTCTTCCAAGTTTGGCTCGGCATTTTCAAGGCCTTCCATCAAGGCCCTTTATTTCCAACCCCACCGTAACTTTTCCGTTTCATCTCGATGGCTCGTCTTCCCATTAAAATCTCCATCAACAAACCTTCAAGCACCACAAACCCTTCTCAGCGAAAGGCACAAAAACCTGATAAATCATGTCAAAATCCCAACTCAAGTTTCAATCCACCAATTTCTAGGTCAATTCTGTTGGCTATAAAACCAGTGCTTTTTGGTATCCTACTCCATGCACATTCTAACTGCAAACTATATTTGCATAAAAATGTCATCTTAGTCTTTTACTTGTTGCTTATATACCTGATGGTTGAAATCGTTTAAGCCAAATGTGTGAAGCCCCCGTTCGAGCCATTTTTGGGTTTGAGCTCGAGCCACAGTTCAATGAACCTAGCTACCTCACTTCAAGACTTCTGGGGCCACAGGTGGAATCTCATGGTTTCTAGTATTCTACGCCCCACCGTTTATCACCCCATACGCCTTATAATCGGTTCCAGTTGGACTTCATACCAGCTATCATGGCAACATTTGTCGTGTCGTGGCTTCATTATTATGTTACAAATGGACCCCTCACGTGGGAGGTAACGTCATTCTTTCTAGTTGTAGTATGATGCGCCTCTACGAAGCGAAGGTGGTGGTTGCATCCGGCAGTGTAGGAACCTCTGGTGGTGTCGTTTGTTATGGCGACCAGTATTTGATTATTTTGGCTACAACTATTGATAAATGGTGCGATTGAGCCCATGATAAAAGAAAACTTTATTTTTATAAATTTTTAATTTCAATGCAATTTTGACTATAAGAGTTTTACTTTTATAAATTTTAAATAATTTCTACAAAGTTACGAATAATTTTATTTTATAAATTTATTTAAATCTATATTAAATGACATGTAATTATCCCTTAAATTAACTCACTAATATCGTTTATTTTAAAAGGGGTTATATGATATCTTTTCAAACTTATGGGGCATATGGTTTAGTTTGAAATATTAAACCTCGATTTTTGGTTTCCACACAAGGCAAGGCATTATTAATTAATAATTTCGAACTTTCATGAACCACCACGCGAAAAAAAAAAAAAAAAAATTTGTGAACACCATTTACTGTGTCAACAGCCACATCTTTTTTTTTTTTTTTTTTTTTTTCCTTCTTTCTTTGATTTGTTTTGGCAATGAAATTGAGACAAAAATATAAAATCTAAGACCCCTCTTCTGAGAAGAGGTCTCGGCTGAGGGGAAGAAGCTGCAAATTAAAAAGAAGTGATCAAGAAATTTAAAGATGGATGGTGAGTTCAACAACTTGATAAAGGTATGGATTCTTGCCATTATTTGTTTTAGCTATTGTTATTACATAGCATCAAAATTCCCAAAGGGTATCTTAAGACTTGTTTCCCTCCTTCCTGTCTTTTACCTCTTCATAATCCTCCCTTTAAACCTCTTCTCCGTGCATTTTTCCGGTATCGCATCCTTCTTACTTGTTTGGCTAGCCAACTTCAAGCTTCTGCTTTTTGCTTTTGATCAAGGCCCTTTATGTCAACTCAATAAGCTTTTCCATTTCGTATTGTTAGCTTCTCTTCCCATCAAAATCAAACCAAACCCACCTCCAAAATCATCTCAAAATCTTAAAAAACATGATCTAAACCCAAACCCATCTGTTGAAACCACCCAAAAATCATATGAACTAGTGCCCAAGTCATTTTTACTTGTTGTGAAAATTTTACTTTTGTTTGGATTGTTTAAAACTTATGACTACAGACAGTATTTACATCCATACGTGGTCTTAGCTTTTTATTGTTGCCATTTGTATCTTGAATTAGAAATAGTCCTAGCCATGTGTGCAATCCCAGCTCGAGCATTTGGCTTTGAGCTCGAGCCACAATTCAATGAACCCTATTTAGCCACCTCGCTACAAGACTTTTGGGGCCGTAGATGGAATCTAATGGTCACTAGTATTCTACGTCCTACAGTATACAATCCAATACAAAGTATTTTTAAACGTACAATCGGAGTAAGAAGTGCTCAATCAATAGGTGTGATTGCCACATTTGTTGTATCGGGGCTAATGCACGAAGTAATTTATTATTATCTTGCACGCGTGCCTCCCACTTGGGAGGTGACGTGGTTTTTTATCCTTCAAGGAATATGTGTAGCCATTGAGGTTTTTGTTAAGAGGAAGTTGATGAATCAATGCCGGCTGCACCGGGCGATTTCAGGGCCTTTAGTGTTGGCTTTTGTGGCGGGGACTGGCGTTTGGTTGTTTTTTGCTCAAATATTCAGAAACAAGTTAGAAGAGAAGGTCTTAAGTGAAGTATTCTTTCTTACGGATTTTATAAAAAATAATGTACTGTAACTATCTACTATTAATGTTTATATTGTGCACTAGCTAGGTTTCTCTTAATTTTGACCAAGTAATTATCTTTAACTCTCAATTGTTGTCTTTATTTTCTTAAAATCATGTTTCCAAATCCATATAATCATAGGAAATTAGGCAATTAAGTAGCAAAATGAGTCAAAAATGACGGCTTCCAAATTCAATATTGAACCCAAAACAAAATTGGCCGCCGTCTAATTCAACTTACTTAAAGACAACTAATTTGGTGGTGCTTCTAGCTGTGTAGCTATATGGTATTTATTATATAGTATTTATTATATATGTCATGCATTATGCATAGCATTAATTAGAATCTGATTATCTAAAAGAATAATTTAATTTTGCTTAATTTGTCTTAATTAACATTTGATTTTTTGCCATATATGGACGCTTTTAGTTTTTTTTAAAAATATATATATATATATATATTTTTATAATTTACTTTTAGAATTTAATATCGAAAATCAATCATATGATTTCTAATTGTTGAAAAACTTTAAATTATGAATGAAGAACCATTATTAATTAATTATCGAGAACAAAGTGTTACATTAATATTATTTATTATGTACATGTATATGTATTTTCATATAATATGTATGTAAATGTATATGTATTTTCTGATAAAGAAAGGCAACTTCACCATAATTTGTTCTCTAAGCTATCATAATAATGATGAATACTACTATATATTACCATTAGCCTGTATAAATTAACGATTATATTGACTTTGCTTCTGCACGTGATCACTTCGTCTTCCCCAAAATGTTAATTTATATAAAAATGAACATGCATGTGGTTCTTTCTTCGGATTACAGCAATGCCAGTAAGTCAGCTATGTTGTATTAATTGAAGAGATGAACTTTAGAAATCGATTGGTGAGTGCAAAAGAAGACAGAAAATAAATGGACGGATCAGAGCTGAAGAATTTGATCAATGTATGGATCCTAGCTACTACTTCTTTATGCTATTGTTACTACATAGCATCAAGAATCCCAAAAGGCCTCTTAAGGCTTCTCTCCCTTCTCCCTGTCTTCTACCTCTTCATCGTCCTCCCTTTTAATCTCTCCTCTTTCCATTTTTGTGCTGTCACAGCTTCCTTCCTGGTTTGGCTTGCCAACTTCAAGCTTCTGCTTTTTGCTTTTGATCAAGCCCCTTTATTCCCACATAATAAACTTGTTCGTTTCATGTTAGTTGCTTCTCTTCCCATCAAAACCAAACCATCAAACCCATCTCATAAAAAATCGCCATCTAAACCACCTCTAGATCTTGCAGAACTAATTCTAAACACCATAAATAACACAAACCCATCTCACCAAATTACCACCTATCAACCACAAATTTCATACCAATTGCTCAAGTCAATTTTGCTTGTTCTAAAAGGGCTGCTTCTTGTTTTGTTACTTTTAGCATATGACTATAGAAAATATTTACATCATTATGTGGAATTAGCCCTCTATGGTTTGCAATTTTACCTTGAACTAGAAATTATCCTAGCCTTGTGTGCAATCCCGGCTCGATTCTTTGGGTTTGAGCTCGAACCACATTTCAATGAACCCTTCCTAGCCACCTCACTTCAAGACTTTTGGGGCCATAGGTGGAACCTCATGGTCACAAGTATTCTACGCCCTACTGTATACAATCCAGTACGGTGTATCTCTACACGTATAATCGGACAACGGTGGGCTTATTTGCCAAGTGTCATTTCTACATTCGTAGTCTCAGGTTTGATGCACGAGGTAATTTATTATTATCTAACACTTGTCCCTCCAACGTGGGAGGTGACATGGTTTTTTCTCTTACAAGGAATATGTCTTAGTATTGAGATTGAGGTCAAGAAGAGAGTGGCCAACAGGTGGAGGTTGCACAGGGTGGTTTCGGGGCCGTTAGCGCTGGTTTTTGTGGCGGCGACCGGTGCTTGGCTGTTTGCACCTCAGTTGATAAGAAACAATTTGGTTGAGAAGGGCATAACGGAGTGCTCAGTTCTATTGGATATTATTAAAGACATCGTGGCATAAGTAGTGACATTAGCAGCACAAAAACTGATGCTCAGTTTCTATCTTCAGCTAAGTCAACTTATTTGTATCACTTATGCTATATATTGTTCTTTCTTCTTTTTTGTTAATTTGATCACGTAGTGATTAATTAATTATCTTCAACTTGGGATTATTCTCAATATTTTCATGAATGTCATATGGTCATAAAGCATCACATTTATATATAATGTATTAAAGAGAAGACAAAATAGTACATAACTATGTATACGGCTCTGAGAGAATGGTACAGGATTATTCAAAATGTTGTCTCAATTAGCAAATATTAATGAGTGTCCATCTTCATACGCTGATAGTCAGGATAATAAGAAGCTAAATGGGTCAACAAAGATGGGTTCAAAAAAGAAAATAATTTATCATAGGAGACGTTACAAAATGGTAGATTTCAATGCTTGACTGATTGGTCCAAGTATACTGGTACGGGTTTCAAAACTAAACATATACAATATGATCATATTCTTGTTCTCATTAATGTCGCCCTCGTAATTAAAGAAGAAAAAAAACGGTGCCTGGCCAAACCATTTTCAAACTCATCAAGGATTCAAGACCAAATTGCTGAACAGAAATCCGCAAACCAAAATGGTTCAAGATGAAATTAAAAACTCAATTAAGTACGACGTCCTACATCTAATAGAATATAGATTGATTTTGAGTCAAATAGAATATAGATCGATTTAGAGTTTATAAAAACAAATAGATAATATTATCTAACAAGTTAGTTTTTTCAATAGATAACAAATGCTTAACCCGCAACGAGTGATAGCAGAATAGACCCAAATTCTTATTCGCATCTTAATAAAAGATTAGGTCTATTTTAATAAAAGATTGGGTTAGGTTAACCCAGATGAATAGATTTAGTCAAAATAATTGGATCAGATGAACTCTTATTTGTATCTCAATAAAAGAAAGATTAGAACAACTTAAATAATTAGATTAGATGAACTCTTATTTGCATCTTAATAAAAGATTGAGACAGGTGAATCCATAGACCTACATTCTTATTTGTATCTTAATAAAAGATTAAGTTAGGTGGACTCAGATAGATGGATTTAATCTAAATGATTGGATCAAATAAATTCTTATTCGCATCTCAATAAAAGATTGAATCAGGCGAACCTAATGGATGAGTTCAGCCTAGATGATTGAATTAGATGGACCCAAATGAATGGGTTTAGCCTAAATGATTAGATTAGATAGACCTAAATGAATGGATCAAAACTCAAATAAATGAATTTAGTCATTATTGCGTATGTGAAAATATCACGTCTCATATCAAATAACTTAAATAATTGGATCAGGTAGACCCAAATAAATAAGTTTAGCTTAAAAGATTAGGTCAAGTGAACTCAAAATTAGATTAGTGAATCTAGCTTAAAAATTTGGGTTAGACGGATAAATTTAACTAAGATTGAATATGTGGGAATGTGAGAGTTTACAAAGACACGAGGAGACAATATAGTTAATAGGTTAATATTTTGAATCGGCCAATTTCACCAAAATCCCTTTTACTTTTCGCCTTCATTGTTTGTTTCCCTATCTCAAGCGAACTCCAAAGTCAACCCATAAATCATCTCAAAATGGACAAAAAAAAACCTAATTTGCCTGCCAAATTTCTTCTTTTTGCTCTTTTATTTCATTGTACATACTCATGTTCATCCAAGGATTACGTTTCGGCTTGTATTGTTGCATTTTGCATTTATTCATCAACGTCGTTAACGTCGTTTTTGGTGTGTGCAATGCAATTGTACGTGCAATGTTGGGTATTGAGCTCGAACAGCCGTCTGATGAGCCTTAGCCTTGCTTTTCTACGTCATTACAAGATTTTTGGGGAAAGAGATGGAACCTCACGGTAACATACATCCTGCGCCACACTGTGTACAAACCCAACAGGTCATCTTTGGAAACTGTTGTCGGTCCAAATGGGCCTCACTTACTGCGCCGATGGCAGCTTTTGTAGTTTTTGGATTAATGCACGAGCTTTTATTTTACTACGTCACACATGCGATTCCCACTTGGGAGGTCACTTGTTTCTTTGTGTTACATGGGACTTGTTTGGTTGTGAAGTTATGCTTAAAAAGATTGTTCATCGGCAAGTGGCGACTGCAACCGATGGCGTCAGGGCCATTGACGGTGGGCTTCGTGTTGGTCCCCACAACGTGGCTGTTTTTTCCACCACTATTGAGAACCGGTGCCAATGTGAGAGCTATAGAGCAGTGCAAGATTTTGATGGATTACCTGTTCACTTTGATGAATAATAAATTATTATATATATATATATATAAGCTATCTTTTGGTGGTAGGGATCCAAATGCTAGAACATTCACATAATGATCGGATCAATAATCGGTCCAACACATTTCACGGCACAATATTAAAGTATATCATCATAAATAAAAAGTAGAAGACGTGTAGCAGCGCACAATGGAATCTACAAGCTGCTGCATAGTTGAACAAGCCCACAGTGTCAGTCTGATTTTCTAGCCCACAATACTTCAGCGTAACACAAATCTTGGACTAAATATTCTGGTTTAGACCCATTAATTGAAACTACTCAACCATGCTGCCTTATTATATATATATATATATATAATACATACATATAAAATATAAATAAAGTCACCACGGTAAACAAATAAATAAATGTGTATGCATATATATATATATATATATAAAGGGGAGATACTAAATCCATAGATATCGATACCCGCTTTTCATAAAACGTGCTTACTTCATCTTACTACTGCGAGATTCCTCTCATAAAGTTATTGGGTGTATTTAGTAATAATTGTGAGATGAGAAAACCTAAAGAACTGAAGCCCAATCTACAGGCCCACAACGTATTAATCGGGCCACACGTAATGCCTCCAGTTGTGACCGTAAACACACAATCAATTCATCGTCTCTCTACGATTCATAAGGATGAATCCGACAGCAGCTTAAGGAGACCAGAAGCTTTCAATTTCCCAGCGAGATTCCAAAATTTTCTTTCTCTTTCCCGTATTTTCTTGGCTACCAAATACGCTTTCGTATTTACATTTTCTAGATCGATTCCATTTTTTTTTTCTGATAAAATTGGAACGTTTAGTTGATCGGAACCTCCTTATTTCAGATCAAGATGGGGTTTTTGGTGACAACGCTAATATTTGTAGTGATTGGGATCATTGCGTCTCTTTGTGCCAGAATTTGCTGCAACGGGGGACCTTCTGCCAATCTGTATGTTTTTATTTTGTTACTTTCTTCGGTTAAATTTTTGCTAAATTATCAATTTTTGGATTATGTGTGTTAGGTTTTATGCCTGTGAGTAGTTTTAAACTTTAAAGTTGCTGTATCTGCTGATTTGAGAATGCGTGCATAATTGGGATTTCTAGGAATGATTATTGTAAATGTCGTTGTTGAAGAATCTAGAATTATCATCAATTATTGGATTAGGATCATTTTATTGATTTCATTGAAATTTCACAAATTCAATTTTGTTTAGTAATTTGTTTACGTTATATACAAGGCCCGTTGCCTGGTACAACTGTAGAAGTAGTCTTGTGCTGACAAGTGCAATAGCAAGGTTCTAGTCTTGAGCGCTGGGTTTATGTAAAAATTATGGGAAGACGAGACTTTATCCAAACCGCTCCTACCAGGGCAAGCATTGGGTAATGAATTTAATGACTTTAAATATACGTATTTGTATTCTTTTTTTACTGTAAGCAAAGTATACTTATAGAGTTACAAATGTGTAAACAAATATCCTCCTCCAAAACGGTTCCTTTGGATTGTAAATTATCCTTATGTAATATAAAGTATCTTCATATGATGTCAGTGCATAGCAAGCTTTATCATTAAGAACAGGGGATCCGCATCTGGTTTTGAGTTACTGAATAAAGAAGGTTTCCTATAACCATTTGTCTTTTTTTTTTCTTTTTAATCACATAGTACTGATTTATGGTATGATATTATAATATTCTTATGCAAAAATAAAATAAAATAAAAAAATCTGGATTTTGCAATGCAGGTTCCACCTAACCCTGGTTATTACAGCAACAGTCTGCTGCTGGATGATGTAAGTTTGCAATTTTTATGTATTAATTCTCTCGTCTGTCTTAAATCAGTTTTCAAATGTGTAAAGTTTCCTAAAGCTGATGTTATTAGTGAGTGGTCTGATCATGGAGGACCTTCGATCCTGGATATGTATTTTCTTATGTCAAGTCACATATATGCATCTGCATGTTATAACTTTTTATAGAAAGTGGAATCTGAATTGCATATTGGAGGTTACTTTTTATTTTCATCAATGATTGTCTAGCTTTGTGATTGGTTCTTCAGGCCAGGAATTTACCAAATGCCTGCGGCGAATGTTAGGCTGTCTGGCCTTATACAGTCATTGTAGTGGTCACTCTGCTGATGAGACAGCACGTCAAATTTTCTTAGAAGTGCACTTCTGGTGTTTTATCAAAGGAAATACTTGCTTTATTTGGATTTACGAGAATAAACAAGTGATATTGTTCACCTAGTTGTTTGGCTGTATTCATGTCCTTATTTTTTCTATTTCCAGGTTTATGCTAACATAAGAAATTAGAATGTCCATTTGTTCATCTAGTTCTTTGTATATTTTAATATTTATTTTGTTCTTTTGCTTTGTTAGGTGGTCTATTGTATATCTTGCGCAAATGAAGCCACTCATAGTCCCTATTCTGAGTGAAGGGGAATGAAGATCTTTGTGCAGAAGCATATTGGTAATCCAGTGCTCTCTATTGTGGATTGGTCCCTAGATAATATATGATTTTAGGTCTCATGGACCAATTTGTATTTTTCCTTTGTTGAGGGTCTGTGTGTAATCTTCATTCGAAGTGCATGAACTTGAATTGGAGTTGTATTGGTTGTTTGACATTACCTCATTTTGAATTGTCATTTCTACTTCACATTCAAATCTGAAATTTCAGCGGGTATTGTACTTGGCATTTAGTTCGAATGAAATAATTGTTCAATAAGAGCTTCTTTCACACTTTATTGAGCATGGAGAAACATAACTTCATTAAATTACTGTCATTCACTCTTCTTGTTTGGTTGTAGTAATTTCTTAAGCTATCTTTAATAGTATACTATCTTCAGAATGAAATATTGACTTGGCTGCTGCATTTTTGATTTTTGTTTAAAAGAGATTATAGTTCTGAAAGGGGTATTTCCATTTCATTTGTGATACCTGAAATATTGTTAAGGTGTAATGAGTTCAGCATCAATCTCAACCTCTTTCTATTGACTTTTTGATTGGAAATTGTTTATGTTATTCTTCTACAAAAAGCAATTACTAAGATTTTCAAAGCAAGAATGTCAGAAGAGAAATGTAGGGTCTAGACTTGAAGATGATTGTTGGCCTTGGCCTGAGTCACTACAAGCCTAAGATCATCCCAAACTTCATATAGGGATACAAATTGCCATTAAATCTGTTTGATATGTTTACAATCAGTGACTCACAATGTAATTCTAAATAAAATAAAATTAAATAAATGGAAGGGAAATTTAAATATTAAGGGAGAAAAAGTCCAAAACCAGAATAATAATAACAATAATAGAGAAGAAAGAAGAGATGTCAAAACGGTGGCGTGTTAGATGGGTCCACCACGCAATCTTTCCCGTCCCAAATATGTCCCAGAACTAAAATCGTACTTTGTCATATGAAGAGTGAAAAATGTTGTTCGTAAAACCCTAAAACCTCTCTGTCGTTTCATTTCAAAGACAATTTTTGCTAACGAAAGGAAAAGAAAATCGAAATGGCGACACTTCAATTGACAAACCCAAATGAGTTAATTTCATCGCCAACTTCATTTGCTGCTTCATTTCATTACAAGAAGACAAACTCTCATGGTCATAAAACGATGAGGAGAAGTGCCTGGAAACGGAGTCGATCAGGGAGTATTAGCTGCTCGTTTGCTCCAATGGAGTCGGCCAAGATAAAGGTTGTGGGTGTTGGTGGAGGTGGCAACAATGCTGTTAATCGCATGATTGGCAGTGGCTTACAGGTGAAATCCTTTTGCTTTTTCTTTTTTTAAATATTAAATTTTCATGGGCTTGGCTGGAATTTTGAAAAACTCCAAAAATTGATTACTGTCTTTCAGTGTTTATATTTATATGGGGTTTTCAAATTTTCGAATATATATATATATATATTTATTTTTTGGCAATGTTGTAAAAGTTAGAAAATTTTACCATGTTTTCGTGTTTCTTTGGTAGTTTTAGTTTTTTTTTTTTTCAATTTTTTGGAAAGGACATTTCACGTTTTTGTTATTTGTTATTTGAATTTTTGTTCACATATTAATGTGTTCTGCTCTACTGTTGTCAAGACTGGATATTTACTCTCATGTTATTATGCAGTTAAGTAATATTGTTTAAGCCCATTTATACGTTCATTAATCTGTAATGGTAATTGATTATGTCATTACTTTCGTTGTTAGGTTTTGTACATTTTGCATGTTCTCATTGTCCTGCTAATTGATGCTTTCAGTTGGGTATCATAGATTCTAAGTTTCAGTTTCACTTGTGTTCGTGTGTGCCTTCACACTTGTGCTAAGTTTGCTGAAAGTGTGGTTTTTTCTTTCTTCTTCCTCTTCTTTCTTTAATTCGAATTATGATGAAGACTGCTTGAAATTGTAAGGATTTATGTTATATAAGCTGTTGCTAATGTTGACCCAGAGCCCACTCCCCTCCTTGACCTTGAATTTATGTAAGCTGTTATTAATTTTGATTGGTTTTGTAATTAGGGAGTTGATTTCTACGCCATAAACACGGATTCCCAAGCCCTTTTACAGTCTGCTGCTGAGAACCCGCTTCAAATTGGAGAACTTGTGACACGTGGACTAGGTCTATCACTCTTCTTTTAATCAAGGACAATTCATATTGTGTTCAAGTTATAGAACACGTGTAGTGGTCGTTGTTGGGTCTTTAAGTCCTAATTATTCGATTGAAATGCAGGTACGGGTGGGAATCCTCTTTTGGGGGAGCAAGCAGCAGAGGAATCAAAGGAAGCCATTGCAAATGCACTTAAGGGCTCGGATCTTGTGTTTATAACAGCCGGTATGGGTGGAGGCACAGGGTCTGGTGCTGCACCTGTTGTTGCACAGATATCAAAAGATTATGGTTATTTAACTGTTGGTGTGGTTACCTATCCTTTCAGCTTTGAAGGGCGTAAAAGATCCTTGCAGGTATGTGTTAATTTTGTTTTCCATTTTATATCAGAGAAAATAGCTTGATTGTCTGTTCTTAATATGCTCTATTTAATCTTGAACTTTTCTAGTTGAATT
>JAXCLQ010052166.1:0-10986 GCA_035584115.1 Cedrela odorata | reverse complement strand
TATTTATCAGTGCACCAATCCTGGATAATTTCGTTAAAATATTAAACCTTTCACCTTTCATCTCGAATAAAATAAAATTTTAAATCAAACTATAAATAACTTAAATGAGTTTAGACATTGAGTCATTTTCATGAAAAATCCAAAGATCATGGACTGGTAAAGCAAGGGTCTATTTTATTAAGGGTATATTTTGAATTGATATACTGTTAATAGTTGATTAAGCGATAAAATTATTATTTGTCAAATATAAATAATGTAGAAAAACAAATAAATATTAGCTAGTAAGTAAAAATGTTATACCTTTTAAGTGAAATTCAAACATAATCATCTCAAACATTATTATAAATTTGTTTGAAATTAAAGTAACATGACTTTTAATTTATAAGGACAATAGTAGAATAGATTCATTACCAATAAAAAATAAGTGGGTAAATAATTAGTAATTATTTAATTGTAAAATAAATATAAATATTTATTTATTATGTTTTAAAAATTAAAAATAAATATAATAATTATAAATATATTCTAAAAAAGTTGCTGGCTTTTGAAAAAGATAAGAAGAGAAGAAGTGCATCAAAAGATAGATTAATGTTGGATGAAATGGACATGGCCTTTTCTTTTTCTCTCTTTTGTGCGGTGAAAAGTGGTAGAGATATCCTCTAGACGCCGAAAACCTGGATCCTTGGAGATTAGCTTTATAATTAAAAAGATATATGAATGCCAAAATATCAAGGAAAATCTGTAAAATGAATCAAAAACTTATGATTTGACAAGAAAATAACAAAAGTAAATAATCTAATGCACTTTAGTTTCTTTTAGTGCAAATCAACTTTACCTGTGTACTTTTTTTGCAAAAAAATTTGATTTTATTCGAGATTCCGGCGATTTTAATTCATATTCGACGAAATTAATGAAAATATTCGCGAAGGAAATGATATTTCGACTACTTTTTATTAAATATTTACTAATATTTGATATTTAGTATTTATTTTCGTCCGATAACAATCGAGACTTAAAAATTATATTAAAAAGTGTCAAGTACTAATATGAAAAAAGAAGGGAATATGTCAAAATTTATAGTTAAATAAAAGTTTATTTACAATTTGAACTCTTAAAATAATTTTTGAAGTTCAGCATACGTACACAAAAGACACAATTGAATTTTGCAAGCCGTATCTTTGGTTATATGAACAGACACTCCGAGAACAAGAATACTTTCATCATGTCTTTCAGTCCTTCGACTAAGAAATCATCAAATCAGGAGGACAAGAACATATATATATATATATATATATATATAGATTCGAGTGGTCCTGATTGAAAATCATCTTTTGGTTCTTTCTGTAAGCATACAAGTCTAATAAAGCTTTTTGCTGTCTTTCATTCACTGTAACATTATAGGTTAATTACCAGCATGGCTTTTGCCATGTCATCAAGCAATTTATGGGATCTTGCAATTAGGGAAAGAGACAGTATGTGAATCCAGTGGTGATGTCGATATGCCATTAATGAAACTAGAATCAAAAACTTATAAGATAGAAGGAGGTTCAATGACTTTTTCTATGGATTGCATCATGATATTTACTCAGCACAGATGTAGACTTTCATGATTTTGCAGCCACAAACAGTACAGTATATACTTCAAATATTAAATTGTCATCATGTTTGAACATTGTCCATTGATCGAGGCTGACCATAACATGAACATGAATGGCTGTATTTCATTTGTAAATTACAGACACAGATTTGTGTGTGTGTATTTGCCCATGGACGTGTTTTAACATTATATATGGTATTTGTCTAGTGGATTCATTCTTATCTAGTTGCATTTTACATGTAGAACACATCATGACAAGGAGAGATTACATTTGTCCATAAATTCATAATTCCTCCAGCATTCTCTAAAGAAAGAGAAAGAATTTTACGGATAACAGTCCCATCACTATGTTGATGTGGTGGGCAAAGAGGCTTTGAGAACACAAGGAGAGATTGCATTTCACTCCTTTGCCCAATAAATCGGCCACTAAAGGCCACTCTCTTATTTCTCATCATCTCCCCTCTCTTCTCTTCTTATTCTCTCTTTTTGCCCAGCAAATCGACCACCAAAAACTAATCTTTTTTTATTTTATATTCCCAAAGACAACCTTCAAGAACTGTTATTTTCTGCTGCATAAAAAAATTGCATTAGCAATCTCAGCTTATGGAACCACTTTTGAAAACAAGCTCCCCAACGAGTAAAAGTTGTCCTAGTAGGTGTTGCATTACAAAAACTTGATCACATATGCCTACAAGATAGTGGAACTTCTGTTACTATTACACCCATTAACAATGGAAAACCTTAGTTTGTAAGAAAGTAGTTTCTTGCTTAAAGAAACACAGAGCCAATAAGTTTGCTCCTTTCTGCATATGTCCAACTTATTGGTCATCCATCATGCTAATGGATTATATCTAACTATGTCACGCCTTGGATTGCACGTAAGAAAAAAAAATTATTTCCTTAATTATGTTATTAAACCTCTTTAATGGTCATTCCTTTATGCATGCTTCACTTTTGTTGCTTATGCCATTCATCAGCTGTCATAACTTTTGTGTGATTACGTAATTTTTAGAACTTAGAGGGGGTGGTTTCTGCAATTTAAAGTAATTTCTTTTTCATGCTAATGGAATTTCAACACGTGCTTCACATTTGACATAGCAGAAACATATTTTGGACTACGTAAAGATAACATAGTATTTCATCAAGACCATTGATCATCATCATCATCATCAATCACTTGATTTTGAAGAGGATTTCTCTTTTGTGAACATAGAAATATCTTGTACATTGGCTGCAGTTTCCCACAAAAGTATAAACATAGAAATATTATCTGCTGAATCAAAACATATGAAACACACATACTACAGTAAAGGTAGTGAACGTGGTGGTTTACGTGTTAAAAGCAAGACCAAGTCGCCTGTAATTTAATCTTGGCAGTGGAGTCGCCAATGAAATTGAAACCTTTGCTGCATTGTCTGCAATAAAAAATGCCCAAACGCCACATCGCACCACATATAACAACAGCTGCCGCAAAGCTATCGGTGTACTGTGCACCTCCCCCTGATAATTACCGCATCCACTTGTTGGTTTTTGCAGTGAGAAAATTCGTACACCAACTTGCACTTTTCTTCCTTCTTTTTCGCGACACTCAATTAATTAATTTCCATTGGCATTGTACTCTTGTGTGCCGTGTGTTGTTGAATAGAAAGTGGAGATGAAGGTGAAGGTGATCAAGTGAGCATAAGTTACAGAAAAATTCACGGATGGATACAGCCAGTCAATGTAGACTGTGTCAGACTGTACGGCGGAGATGCTGTGTATCTTTGTTTGTATGATAGTTTATCACCCCACGTATTACCCCTATCCAGACCCTGACCCCTACCCATGCATATCATCAAGGCTCCATTGAAAGGCTCCATTGTTTTTACAGTAACTGCATTGTTCATATTTGAGGCTAGCATGTCTTATAGTGAATACTTTTTAAATGGTTGGTATTGTAATCTTTAATATAATCTTGATGGGTTTGGAACCATTACATAAGAACATGGACAGATAATTTCTCTAGATTTGCCAAGGGGCGTGTGCGTTTAAGAGAGAGCGGGAGAGGGAAAGAGAGAAGAGCATCTTCAAATAACGATAATAACGGCCTACCACAGCAAGCATACATATTTTGTTTGGGAATAAGAAAAATTGATTGAAAAATGAGGACAAAAAGGGAAAAAGGACAAACGAAAATGGTTAAATTTTATTATAGAGAGCACAGAGATAGAGAGAGAGCCAAATTAAAACTTTAGGATGTGGCCACCCAAAAAGCCTCCCAATTTAACAGTCCTATCTTTTCAGTTTCACCACCTTCTTTGCATCTCCCTTGCCTTTGAAACTTTTTCATTCCCATTTCACCCTCAACATCTTTATTATTTCCATTCATCTCCTCTCCGGTGAACGCTTCATTTTCTTCAACAACATCCTCTTCTTCTTCTTCTGCACAGTTGGCGTCATTTTCAATGTCTTCTTCTTCGTAGTCTTGATTGTCATCATGAATTTCATCTGTGGCCGCTTCTTCCTCAGAGTCAAAAACAGGAGGAGAATCTTTGAAAAGGGAGAGTTGAAGGCGGCCATGGCTTCTCTCAACATGAAAGATACCGTGTTTTGATGGGGCCTTGATAGCTTTGATAATTAGCCGTCCATCTTCTCTGCGGGACCTCACTTGGAGAGATTCCTTGCCTCTTATTGTAGTCAAGGGAGGTGGAAGACTACGAGAACTCGCTTTCTTGGCCCCCAAAAGTTGACGTGATTTCTGTTGTTCCCTAGTTGGTGAATTTCCGCCATAAGAGAAAGACTTATCTTTCGATGGCGATGAAAAAGACAAGGAGAATATGCTGTCTTCAATGATGTCAGTTCCAGTTTCACTACCTAAATTCTCAGTGCATAATTCCAAGCTCTTCTCACTAAGCGTAGACATAGAACGCTTATCTAGAGGATGAACGTATGTGTTTTCTTTGTCTGTTGTTTCTGATTTGGAGCTTAACTGGGAGCCATTGGAGATTGCTTGGAGGAAGCTCCAGCAGCCCGAATCAGCATTTGGGGAGATGTTGTTATCATGGACAGAATCAGATTGTTTGGTATTTTCATCATTTTGGCATTTCTCTTCATCAAATTCTTTGGTGTTGGAATCAAAGAAACAAGATTTAAAGGTTAATTCAAGGGGTTGAGAGAAGTAGGGTTCTGGTGAAGACAATTCGAGCCTCAGTGTTCTTGGATCAAGTACTTGAGACTCAAGACATGACTGCAAACCTTGACAGATAATCGTTGCCATAAGTGTTAAAGCTAATGACAAAAATTACAGCAATAAATTAAGAAACCCAAGTTCACTGAAATTTAAAAGAGGCAGAGTAAAAACAGAGGAGTTAAGGCTTCTGGATATGAACGAAAAGATTTGTGCTGCTGAGTGGAGAAATAGATAGAAAGCAGCTGAGCAGAGAAAGAGGAGGGAAGAGAAGAGGCTGAATACGAGGGATAAGTGAAGGGTGGGTTGTGAATTTGTAGTCCCCAAAAGTGCCAGGAGGTGGCCTTTTTACACCACTTGAATTATACGATTCTTAACTTTGTCACACACTGCAAAAGAGAACAAAGAAACAAAAATAAATAAAGTAGGGAAAAGGGAAAAATACCCTTTGTTTATTTATTTATTTTAAATTTTGAAATTGACTTAATTTATAGAAATAATTTAAATTTCAGCAACTATAATTTCTCTGGTGAAATCTCATTGTGGGCATCTCTGCTTAGAATGTCCTCATATTATATGAACAGATAGGGTTTAACATTGCTCCAAAATTTACCGGCTTTGCTATTCCCTTTTCTTTTCCTTCCAAAAGAAAACCAACAAAAGGCCTGGGAACAGAGGATTTTCCCAAAATTCTCTTACGTACCTTGATAGTGATTGCTTGTTTCTTCATTTTATTCATAATAATTATTAGATGTTTAAAAAAAAAAAACAGAGCATTTATGTTTCTTGTATGATTCATGTGTCTTAAGGGTCAAAGCCTTTATTAATGGAATTCAAAAGGAGTAATTTGTAAGAAATCCAAATAACATCAGTCACAGCCAGGCTCCCCGCACCTTTGAATTTTGTTGGGAACGAAGTTACATGTGGGGACATTAGCATCATTCCTACCAAACATTTCAATTGATTATTAGACTAAACTTGTATTGGGACTGGTTTTGTCATGGCTATTAGTTGTTTAATCTTGAAAAACAAAACACAAAAATTATTTCTTACTGTTGCTGAAAGCACTTTTATTCAAAAACTGCTTCTAAAAACAGAGCACCGATCAGGGCAATAATTTTTGTGAGATTTGAAAATTGTTGTATGAGAATTTGAAGTCTGGTTTAATGATCAATAAAAGAGACTGCATGCACCATTGATCTATAATTATGTCTGAGGGAAAAAGAACAGTGATATATAGACTCCATCGATCAAACCAACATCCCCATACCCCACCAAAGATTTAGAAAAATATGATTTGATATTTAAGGGTTTGTTTGATGCTGTGTATTTAGTAAGTAATGTACTTATATTTCAGTATTTTGAATTAAAAATTACAATACTCTAATTTCAAACTAGATCTAACATTAATTACATGCAGACAAGCATATGGGTTTCCACTTTAATTCTTCATGTTAAGAAAGTCCAGGTTTTTCAATGGCTTGTTTTGTGTTAACATCATTCTGTTTCTGGGTATATAAAATAGAATTACAGTACATCAATGGAAGAATTAAAATTGTACAATATTATGTATTGAATGTACTGTAACATCACTTAAATGGACGTTTATAAGACCATGTGAAAAATAAAGAAAGAGGTGATCCTCCACTAAGCCAAGCAGTAAGCTAGGTAGCCACTCTTTTCTTTTCTTTAATTTTGTCGGCTAGGTGCTACCCTCTGAACCCTAATCTCTCTTTATTCTCTTAATAAAAAGATTATAATACAAAAGAAAATGAAGTACAAACATTGAAGCTAGACCATGTGAAGTTGACAAGAAGTGACCTACCCTAAATGTTTATTAAAAGTTTACTTAGCCTACAAAAAAGCTGTGTTAGGACTCATTCCTATTTGATGGCATCTCGGTTGTGGGTTTCCTTGTTTAGACAAAGTAGGGTTCATGTTCAATTCTTTCAATTAAAGAAGAAAGCAAACTGGCATGGCATGGCATGCAGCATCATCAGATTTAGCTGTGTGAGTGTGATGAGTACAGCATAATTTTGTACCAGTAGCTGTACAAAATTGGTTTCATGTTACCTTTCTTGATACTATACCAAGAATTTTCAATAAACTAACTAAGCATTTACTTCATAAATACTTTTTGTCAATCAAACCCATTAATATTGAAAATAAAATAAAATATAGAGAAGCATATCTAATATACAAGTGCGTTAGGAAGAATAATATTGTTGCTATCAAGCAGCTAAGCCTTGTGGTCAAGTAGGCAAGATTGACCTGTAAATGTATATTAAATTTGACATCATGTATTCCACTCTTCCAATAAGTGATGAAAATGGATAATACTATCTCATGATCATCAAACACCAATCCGCTTGTTGCTTGGATAAGTTGGAGAGACTCTTCTAGGTCAAAAAATAGCAACGAAATTGGTCATACAGGATCTGATGATGAATGATGAGGGCTGAATTCCATGTATCATCAACCTCCAACAGCCAAGGAAATTAAATAATACAAATTTATAGATAGAGAACTGGAATAGAGCATGGATAATGTTCAATCTACCTCATATTTCCTTCCAAATTCCAATTGGCTTTCTGTAGTATTCCAATATTTCTAGGTCAAAGTTTATATATAAAGAGCCAATCCTGTGACAATCAAGTTGATCATTCTTGGTTAAAATCCACTGAAAAACAACTTACTATTACTCCATAATATATAATTGACCATGAGCCATATGGGTCTAATTCCTTTTCTTGCTGCTAATCGAAGAACATTCAAATATATATTGAAATGTTTTTATACAGTACAAGCTCCTTGTCTCGATGACTTAAACAGTTAAAGCCCTCTACCTTCGACCTCGTCGTCACTGGAAAATTCTTCAAGGAAAACCCCTCCAAAAAAAAAAATTCAATTATAGATATTAAACATATTTAGGGTTTACAGAATGTTAATACCCTTTGGTAGCTCCATACGAGCAAGCTTTTATGATCAGCTAGCCAGCTGAACTCCTAGTAGAACAAAAGCTTTTGTATTATTAGTATATTAATAATAATATGTGTGTTAAGTACCCCAACTGAAGGAAGAAAGTAAGAGAGCATCAGAATTTGCCTCAGATGAACAGAAGGTTATCTGATTTCTTTGACTTTGTTTAAGTTAATGCTTAGAACTGTGCATGAAAGAGAAAGAAAGAATTCTACATCAGAATCCATCATCGTTTTGTTTGAATTTGTTTTTAAAGTAATGGAGAATCTTCAACTGAGAAAACGTCATGCCTCCATAGTTCATTGGCCTTCAGTGAAGCCCTAAAGTTAAGCCTTTTGATATTTTCATTAGAAAATCATTAAACATATACATTTATATTATTTAAATGAAGACTTTATTATGAAAGACAACAGAATCCAGTTCATGGCTGACACCAGCAGCATGTAAAGCACCTCCCCCCTTTTCTTTTTGACCATGTTAGTGCCACCACCTTTCCATTTTTAATTCTTTAATTAACTTAAAATAAACAATTTGGAAACCAAACAAGAGAGGAAACCTTAATTAGCTACGTAACCCATGCAAACATGTAATGAAACTACTGGTTGTTTAATTAAATACTAACTTCAAGGTAATTAAGACGGGATTTATCCATTGAATCATGAAAAATAAGAGTCAGCAGCAGTATAAATGTAAACATCACAGTCGAACTGTTGGCTTTATAGACAGACAGTAACTAGACATCCGGCCATTTTCAGTCTAATCGCAACTGTAATGCATGATTACTACAAGCTGCTGCTTTATATTGATAAATAATTATAGTAATTATAATTAAACGAATCTATCATTTTCATGTGGGGTCTTATTCTCAGGTATATAGAGTGGTGATGTTGAGAGTTTATGCATTTAGACCCTGGAAGTTGTAATCGGTAGGTTGGTTTTGATGGATAGCTGTGTTGAGGAATAACCTTACTATAAGACAAAAGTGACGAGACGGAAGGAATAATCTTTCATGGTTATTAATTCTCTCTGAAAACGTATTGATAAAGTTTCAGCTTAATTACTGGCAGTACCATTACTAGAATGAATATTCAAGAAAACGTATTGAATAAGTTTCAACTAAAGAAGACGACCTTGCCGCATGGCTTGACTTGGCTTGCTTGCTTGGCAGAATCTCTGTTTGAACTTAAAGCTGTACTATTAAATCTAGGCCCAGGTTCTCCCGCGTACATTATCTTCCGAATTCATGTATCACGAGTACTTCCATCGGAAAGAAGGGCCGAAAACAGTCTGTTTTTATTTTTTATTTTTATTTTACATCCCCTGGAAAAGAAGATGCATGCATATATCCAATGAAGTGTAGCAAGAGTAATGCTCATATGCCTAGATATACACCAAAGTCATCACTGAAAACATGCTTGTTGGCTTATTAATCATTTTACTAAGTGCCTATTACAGAATATTAAGTGATTAAGTATCTTCTTGCATATATTCTTCCCACTACAGAATGAAAATTTAAATTATATATTTTGACTATACCGAGACATTGCATGTCTCCGAGCAGTCTGTCCCTGGAGACATGCATGCTATCGCGAGAAAGAGTTCTTTCATAGAGAACAAGCTAGGAATCCATTGACGCACCAAACTCCAAAAGAAAAGCACGAATAATCCCATGATGTAATCAAATATTTCTGTTCGGAGAATATATTTGCTGCCCATTTAAGTTCATCAGCATTACCATAATGTATAAAGGGAGGGGAGAAGCAAGAAGACTTTAAAAAAAGATTGACAAATTTATTCTCTGATAAGTATTTCTTACTTTTCTATTCAAACACACAGCCTCGCACCTCTCCTTTATATTTCTTTAATTAATTTTATATATTTGACTACTACAGTGTCTCTATATTCCCATGTCTAAGAGCATATATAGATAAAGAAAGGAAATATTAAACATTTCTGTAATGGACAAAGACACCAAATTGGTATCAACCGTGAACACAAGGCTTCCAACATACGTGCGTCAGTAAAATGTGATGCATGATATAAACATGTACGAGAATGAGATAGATTTTGTGTTACAATCAACGGACACCAATTTCTTCTGGCAAAATGATGTGATGTTTGCATCCAGAATTTGACTGAAATAGTCATATTTCACTAGTTAGAACATTGAAATTACAAGAAATTCAATATATGTTCATGCATATATAGCTAGTAAAGTGATTGGTGATGACGATGGTGACTACTAAAAATGTATAGCTTGAAACACAAGAACCATTTAATTCTTCAGTCAAAAGTATAAATCAACAAATTAAGATGACCTAGATCAATATACATGTAGGTAGCTATTGCATGCTGTCATGTCATTCTATGCATTTGTCCATGAAGAACAGAATTCATATGCATGTGGAGCTAGCACATGTTTCGTATTACAAAATCAACCAAAATTTTGAAAAAATAATTTAGATTCATAAAAGTCAAACGTCGTTTTGGACAAGGATTAAAACATGATCATCTCATTGCAACGTTGATTGATGAAATGGACAACCATAATTTGCTCCAACTAATGGACAATTTGCGAGTAATTGTCTCTTTTGAGTATGTGAATAACTAGATATTCGACAAATTCAATTATTAAGTTCTATGATAATTTCGACATATTTTAAGTTTGATTTATTATTCATTATTTGTTCTTGAAGAACAAAAAAAAAAATTCATTCACTGCTTGATCATATAATTTCGACTATCTTTTTAAACCAAATTTATTGGATTGATTAATATATGAATTATAATAACCGTTTTATCATATATTTTTTTGTTATATATTTTAATTTTTTTTATTTTTTTAATTATATATCTCAAATTCTTAATTTATGGGTAAATTTAAAAAGTCGAGTAGTATAACAAAAAATAAAAATAAAAAATTGAGAGGAGTTATATAATATAATGGATGAATATAGAAATTACAACAAATATTTCGTCGTAATTTTTAATTTTTGGGTTATATATCTTAATATTATTTTTGATTTTTTTATTATATATCTTTTTAAACCAAATTTAGTGGACGCGATCCTAATTATTAGACATTCCTTAATTTCATAACTATAATCGAACTACTAGCTATAGCTATTGAAACTTTACGTAACATCTCTATTAAAGATCATTTGAATTATCACTAAAATAAATATAAATATGCCGAATTAACAAACTAACCATATTAATCTTAACCAACAACTTGTGTTTAAAT
>JAXCLQ010052155.1:0-18573 GCA_035584115.1 Cedrela odorata | reverse complement strand
CGATTTCTATTACTAATTTATGCTAATTCATATTTTTGACTGCCCTAAATTTATATATTTTCACCTAAGTAAACAAATACGATTTTTATTTAAATGCTGTATCAAAACACTGTTTACGTCGGAATTACTGTAGCATAATACTGTTTATACCGGATTACTATAGCTAAACACTGTTCATATCGGATTTACTGTGTAAATAGTTACTGTGCAAATTAAAATTATTATAGCAATATTCAAAAATACTGTAGCACCTTCAAAATCATTATTTATCCGAGAGAAAAACACACCAATTCTTTCCCACAAACACCTCAATCAATGCCAAATCAATCTAACACTATGTTTTCTATTCCAATTTAACTCAATTTAACATTTCCTAAGTAAAATCAATGATAAATTTTTTATGTAAATAGTAACTCAAATTCAATTTCATGCCCCAAATTTAAAAATTAAGCTTCTAATGAATCATTAAGCTTACCCATAATTAAAATTTGAAAGAAAAACGCTTGAATTCGGAGGAATTAAGCTGGAATTTGAGAAAGAAAAGGAAAAGAAGCTTTTAGTTGAAGAACGGAGGCTACTGGAATGGA
Source organism: Cedrela odorata (assembly GCA_035584115.1). Classification (NCBI taxonomy): domain Eukaryota; kingdom Viridiplantae; phylum Streptophyta; class Magnoliopsida; order Sapindales; family Meliaceae; genus Cedrela; species Cedrela odorata. The sequence goes on along the minus strand of JAXCLQ010052155.1, from coordinate 17,986 downwards.
GAAGGAAGAAGGCAAATTGTGTTATATTGTAGAATATAAAATATCAATTAGACCCCCTGTTCTTTTTAATATTATAAAAATAGTTTAAAACTTTGTAAAACTTTCATTTTAGTCCTTTTAAAAAATTTCTAAAATAGCCTTTAATGTTTTAAAATCTTTATAATTAAGTCTAAAATAAATCTAAACACTATTTCCTTAATCTAAAATTCACTTATAACTCAACTTTATAACATTAATTTTGGACCTAAACAAATAACACTATTTTAAGTCTAGAATTCAATTATTTACTTAAAAATTACAAGTTACATGAAATTTTAATTAATCAAATAATATCAAATTATTTGATTAAATTTTCTATATACTGCAGATGATACAATTACAAATTTTCAAAATTGCGAGCGTTACAGGAAGACTTTGTGGGGAATGTTAGGAACTAAATTATTATTTCCACTACTTGTCACCCATAAACCAAAGTACTGAATAAGACCTTGTTTACTTTGTTAAGAACTATCATATAAAATAACTTGAAAATGTGAGAAGATTATTTGTCGCATATTGAATTTACTTATAATCATTGTGTTCATTATACAACTAAGTTTTCACCGTTTAAGATTGTTTATGGTTTTAATCTATTAACTTATACGGATTTAAATATATTAACTCATACAGATTTAACCCCTTTACTTTTGAATGAACATGTTAAGTCAGATGATAAGAAAAAAGTTGATTTTGTTAAACAGATTCATAAGAAAGAGAAGTAGCATATAGAATGGCGAACAAAGGAATATGCCAAGCAAGCCAATAAGGGACGCAAAAAGGTTGTCTTTGAACCAGAAAATTGAGTTTGTTACATATGTGAAATGTCTGTTTTCCCTAGTAAAGACATTATAAACTCCTTTCAAGGAATGATGAGATGTTTCGAGTGGTAGAACGCATTAATGACAATGTATACAAGCTTGAATTACTAGGTGAGTATAGTATTAGTACAAGCTTAAATGTTTATGACTTATTTCCTTTCGATGTAGATGATGATTTATTGATAAATCTTCTTTAAGAATGAGAGAATGATGCAAACGAATCACATAACCATGCTTACGAGAGGGAGAACTCATATGTAGGCTAAGAGAGACTAAAGAACAACAGTCACAAGATCTATTAAGCTTACCAAGTAGGCCAATTACAAGATTTAAGGTTAAGTGTTTTAAAGAATCATTAAATAAGCTAATTTAACAAGTTGGTAAAATGACAAACACATGGTAGCCCAGCATAAGTCCAAATTAATCTCAAGGGAACTTAGTCATTATGATTAAGGTTTTAGAAGTTTTCAATTTTTGATTTAAATGTTCCCTTTTCTGATTCAAATTTATGACTTAGTTATTTCCTATTCTGATTCAAAGAATAAATGCCACATATCAAAATAGTATTGGTTCTCCATAGTCTAGATTAAATTTTGAAATCTATATGAAGAATCAAGCATTGTACATTTTTAAGAGTCAAAAATAATATTAGAGAGCTTATTTTGTGTTATCTTTCAATTCTTGAAAAAACTCTTGAACTTATAAAGTTTATTTTTGTGACATTCAAAAACAACCAAACTTATCACCTAGAATCTTGAGTGATTCTTAAGATTATTAGTGTGGCGTCTTCAACTACTATAGTTTTTTTGTTCTTATCTCGCTAAGTAACGGATCAACACTCAATAAACTTGCGCATTGAAGATCTTGGAGTTCAGTACCACGTTTGGTGTTGGGTTTCGTCATGTTGTTGGCAAGATTCATATCAATTCGGCGACATTAAAATGATAATAAACATATTTTTCTTTAGTTTCATGGTATGATAGATTTGGGATTATTTATTCTAATGAACCAATTCAAAATCTAAGACTAGTTGTTATGTAGAAGCTTACTATCTTTTTGATCCTCACAAAGCTTGTAAATAGAAAGAATATGTTTTCACTTACAATAATACATTAATCTTACGGTGATCCATAAAGCAGGCTTTTGTTGCTAACTTTTCTAATAACTCTATGATTTTTGCACAAGATGAAATACGTAGGGAATGTATATAGTTGCGATCCAGAGTATATGCAACCTATCTTCTGCTACAAATATTCCTATAACAATATAAATAGACAATGTTAGTTGTATTACTTAAGTTAGAGGAGGATACATTTAGGAAGGTCGACCCAAAAATATATCATCTAAATTCTTTTATAATCATGAGCTTAAGTAAAATTAGTAGATTGATATGGAACAAATACGGTCCTCTGATAATTTTGTTGATCTCTTCACTAAAACTTTATCTATATCAACTTTTGAGAAGTTGGTATATAATATTAGCATACATTTAGTAAATTAACAAATTGATATTTGTTATCATAAATGAGAGAACTTCATCAAGGAGAACATATTCGCCAAAGTTTTATCCCATTCGGTTTTACTAACAGGATTTTTAATAAGGTAGTATTAAACACATTTGACAAATTATAAGCAGTGTAATTAAAGGTGGAATATTGTGATTGGATGGATTCACGACACAAACAACACTGTATCAATCTTTAATGTAAAATATCAATGACATCCCTTGTAAAATATCTACTGTATTCCTTCTAAAATATATGTTATACCCCTATATCATTCCCTAGACCGATTATTTATTTGAAAGAAATAAAAGAAAATTTTAAGAAAGATTACTTAATTTGTTATGAGCAAGTTCTCTATCTTCTTTATTTCTCTTTTATATTTATATATAACCTAATAATCTATTTAAAACATGGGATATATAATATTCAAACAGTAACTTTATCTCAATACCATTATTTGTAACAACCTTAATCCAAGATAATAAAGAATGACATGAATTTTCAAATAATTAAATTAAGTCAAACACTCTCTGAATACAGCCAATAATAAGTCTCGAAAAATAAAATATGATAATCTAATAAAACAAAAACAAATAGATGTAAACTTTGTTATTCAAATATAAGGGTAAAATAGTCATTTAATGACATTCATTATCACACGTGCATGGTTCAAGATTAATAGACACATTAATGAGGTTTAGTCGAGTTTTAATCTAATTGTAATATGAGTACAATGAGTGAAATAATTAATTTGAAATTAGCATGTAATGGGAATCAATATACTGCCTTACGTTGACGCATTCGGTAGTCTCACTAATCAGTTAGCAAGAGAGGTTAAGGGGCAGCGCCCTTATGGAGGTGCAAGGGTAAAGCCTTTGTGAAGAAGAGCAACTGGTCTACCGTTTGCTGGAAATGGTTGATCGATTAGTTGTGAAACCTAGGTATTTTTGAAAATTTTTAAAATTTTTAAGGGCGTTATGGCCTTTTTACCCTTTTTATATAAACCCAACACCACCAATAGTTTTTTTTTTTTATGTTTCTCTCTCATTAAAAACCTAATTTTCTCTCCTTCTCTCTTTAAAACATTTCTTCCTCTCTCCCTCTCTATTTCTCTTTAATTTATCAAATTCCTCTCATTTTCGGTCAAATTTCAGCTATTAGATGTTTACCCATCTACTTCTCTTCGCATTGGTACAAATTTTGGGCTAGATAAGACAAGAAAGAGTAAAAACAGATTTGGATTTTAACTCAAAATTGAGGCTTTTTCGATTAAATTATGATTTAAGGGTTTTAAGGGCTTATATAAGTTACTGGTAAGCCCATTAACCCATTATATATTTGATTTTATGATTTGAGAACATGTTAGAATTCTAAAATTACTGTTCATCCGAGATTTTCGTAAATTTTCGAGTAGGAAATATAGTTTTGTGTTTATTTGAGCTAATTGAAAGTTTATGATGTTAAATATGCATTGAATATTGCTTGGAATTTATATATCTATTTTAAACTGAAATACAGCCATGGAATTTTGTTGTTAGAAATTGGATAAATAATTTGTTAGTAAAGTCTTGTGAAGTGATATGTGTCAAATTAAGGAATCTTTGACATTTTATTCAGAAACATCGCATTTAGTGTATATTATAATTATTTCGAATATTGGAATTCATTATACTATACATATATAGTGTTAGGCGTCAACACTCGGGAGATGAACACACTAGGCGCGAAAATTAGTAGAGGGAGTGGTTGCTCTCCCCTTGTTATGAGTGGATCTTTACCTGTTTTTCATTTCTTCAAAATAATTTTATAAGACTTATTGTTTTACGAACTAAGAAGTATTTTATTATTATTGTTGTTGTTTTACATTAAATGTGTATGGTCTATAAATTGATTTGACATATGTATAGCTATTAGGCCAAGAAAGATGATATTATTATATTGTTGTTAATTGCAAATTATTTATATGAATTAAATTTTGATAAAATGTTTATAAATGATTGTGTTCTTGGATTACATGTGGATTGTGTTGGTGATATGACCAAGAGGATCAGATTTATCTGTTGCTGTATCTACAAGGAAGTAGTTTAGAGATAGACCTATTAAGAGGCCGCCTAGGTAAGTGCACCGCAAGTGGGGTAGTTATATAGGTGGATGTTATAGAGTTGTCCACTTGAGGAATTGTCGAGGACAGTCATGAGTATTACCACGTAACCACTCGATGCCAACGTCAATGGTGGGCTAGTTTTGAAAGTTATCATACATTCTTTATCTTAAAAAGAATTATTTTTATTAAATAAGTATTATTTTTCGTGCATAAAATCTACTGATGGTCTCGAGGCTAGCACGACCAAGGTTATTATTGGAAAAAGGAATCAGCATAATGATTTTCAAATAACATACCATATTTTAATTAAAATAAATTATTTTATGCGCATGTATAAATGATTTTCTTAAAATATATTTTTATCCACTTACAGAGTATACTCTCATATACTCATCCCTTCCCTTTTCAGTTTTAGAAAAATGAGCAGAAAAAGTGCATTATCAGGCGGTAGTGATTAACCAAAGATGTAAAACCCTTAAGTACATTCGCATTCTCAACTCACTGGCTTATTTAATTAGTTCTTAAGGTTTGTTCGAGAAACTTTTGTACATATTTATTTATGGATGTAAAATAATGTATATGGCTAAGTACCCTATATAATTTTTAAATTAAGTATACTTTTATTTGTGAAATGATTTGAAAATGTCTCGAAGAGACAAATGTATGTGTATAAATATACAAAGGACAAGTACTTAAGTAACTTTACAGACTTGAGAGATATATTTTGAGATTTAGAATGTGTCTTAAGGATCTGTGCCAGTTGTCTCATGTGACCCCCACAGGCGGGGGGTGTGACAATAGAATTACAATTAAAGTCACTAAGTGCATAAACCTTTAGTGATCTTTGAAATTATAATAAATTATAATAAGTTTTAAACTAGTAAGTATATTTATTTTTAATATACTTAAAATACATACACACTTGTATATATTGCTATGCATGATATGACGGGGTAAAAATCATAGACAATCTCAAATGTTTTCAACCATATAATCTCTTTCAAAGTTTCTTTCGATGTTAACTAAAATATTATCGTTTAATTACTATTTAGTAGAATTTCACTTATCACATATGGGGTAAACTCAAGTATAACTTATATATCCACACACTAAAGGAACACCCTAATCATCTTTAAGTCCTCCTACATGCATAAAAATGTTGACATATTAATGTGAGGACTCAAACATCCCAAGAATACCTAAAAGACTCTCTTATATCATACAAAACACTTATTACATATACTTGTTAGAGATATGTCTTAGAACCAATAATGTCATATGGTTTAGGGATATCATTTTATACATATATATATATATATATATTTCTGTAATTAATTATAAATTTGTTTACGATTAATAAAATGACATTTTATATCATTTTGCATAATTAGTTGCTAATTATATATTTAATGTAAAATAAGATCCTTTAATATATTATGATGTCAAAACTTTATCTACAAAGAATTGTAGATATAAATACAGAGTTTTTGATTTAAATATATCCAAAAAAGTTTCCGGTTGAGGTAATATTATATGGAAGTATGACATTACATGACTGGTATGTTTGACATTGCATAACTGGTATGTTTGATGCTACCAAAGATCAGTATTGAATACTAATAATTGGGTGATACCCTGGAGAACATGTTACTGAATGTGATTAAATGTGACGAATTACATGGGTGATTATCCACAGTTAATGATATGTTACACAACCGTACTAGTGTACTACAAGTTCTTTAACCTCATTGCTACCACTTGCACTGAGGCACATTGTTCACTTGTGTATATTGTACTAGGCTATCCACGCTTGGTAAAAGAAGCTTGTTGGCAATTTGTTCTTAGTGTATGAGGACATATGATAATAAAGATAGAATCTACTGGCTCAGATATTAAAGCTTGAGATCTTAGGTGGGGATGTCATACATGAGAAATAAGTCTCTAGCTAAAATACGTGTTTTCGATAAGGTGTTTTCAAATACACGAATCCTATATATGATTTGAGTTTTTGTTCTTATGATTAAGTTAGGGGTTTGACAATTCCATGACCTCATACTTAATCGGGAGTCTACAATAACGAGATTGCACTACATGCACATACAACTATATAGGTTTATCTTAAATATTTATTTATTCGTGTCTAGTGATCATGACATTTTCTTAGGTTACTCATGATCATTATGAACTTCAATTATAAGGAGTTATACTGAAATGATGTGAAAAAGTTCGTATCTACTCATATCTAGCTCACGGTGAACCTAGGCAATCATAAGCATTAACTAGTTACTAGATGATTATAGTTATTGCCATTATACAATATTCATTAAGTTAGTTAATGATATTATTCCGATACTTTGTTCAGATAGCAATTTAATTCTTTATTATAAAGAATTGATTTTTTGACTAAAACGCGTTAGCACACGTATGCGTGATAAATATTTTGGTAATAATTCGGATATCGTAAATATGATTTACGAATATATGAAGACTTGAAAAAATAGATTTTGTTATAAGAATATTAATAAATAAATAATTTATTTATTAATGATTAAATAATTGTTATTTAATTAAATGGATCTTTGGTTGATAAATTGCACCATGTGATATTGCCAAGTGTTAAATTCTTGATTAAATCTTGTCCATTTATTTTGAATTAATAGTTAAGATTAATTCTTTAATTATGATTAAAGAAATTAAAAAAAAAAAGATAAGTATCTTTTGCAATTAATGTTTTAAAGTCAAACATTATAATTAATGATGGTTACAATTTAAAATATATAAGATATAATATTAAATTGCCATTGTTACAGTTTATATTATATTATAAAATAATAAAATGTCTCTCTCTCTCCCACTCTCTCACCTTAATTATATATATATATATATTAATATTATTAATATTAATATTAATATATGCTAAGATATTTTCTATTCATTAAATGAATTAATAGAAATTGAAATAAATTTTGGAATTCATGGGTGAGTTTTTGACACTTGTAACCATTTTATTGATTTGATTAAATTGAATGGATGAAAGGTAAGTATATGTGAGATTTGATTAAAACAAGTCAGATTTCAATTGGAAATTGAAATTAAAATAGTCTTCTTCTCCTTCTTTTGTGCCTTAGACGCCATTGTTGAATGGTTGTAGTTTTTGTTTTGAACAAAAATCATAAGAAAGAAAGAAAAGAAAAGAAAAAAAGAGGAAGAAAAAAAGAAAGAAATGAAATAGTTTCGTAAGTTTCCTTTTCTTCTATATGAGCAAGCATAAGTTTTTTAAGAGTAAAAATTTTGTATTAATTTAGTAAAGTTAATACTCAAAGTCTTCTAACGTGAATTTGGGTAACCAAAACCAGATGTGTGTCTAGAAGCATCTGGTGTGCTTGAGATAGTCCGCCAATTTTAAAAACAATCTTGGACTAAATAATATTTCCTTAATACAAAAATTTCAACCTGAATTACACAACAAGTAGAATCCATAATTTATGAGAACAAAAAATAATATACTAAAGCAAGAACAAACATAAGAAAATGAAGAAGAAGAAGACAATTTCTTGAAACCTAGCTTTTGAATGTCTTATTTCTTCATCAATACTACAAGAGTTTCTAAAATGTTATCTCTCAATTTTTAATCTCTTTCTCTCTTCTAATCTATCGAGATTTACTAACTATCTATAGCTATCTTCTTCTTCAATGGAGAATACAAGAAAGTGAGAGAATATTTACAATTAATTTTCTTTCTCTTTTCTCAACACTCAGTTCTATTTTCTCCAAACTCTATTCTCTACTAATATCAACTTCTCTTTTATTTATGCTTTGTTTTCTTCCCAGCTCTTCAAGAAACAGTGAAAACTAAACAATAGCTTTTAACAACATTTCCAGCTCAGCACAAATAATAATTCGCCAAATCAGCTTCCTTTTAACAACAACTAAACAAAGCAAGACAACCAAAATGGATTTCGAACCACAATTCACACACTCACCACTTAAATATCCGCCAACGCCCACAATAGGACAAGGTCCGGCTGGAAAGGCAAGAATTTTGCTTTGTCAGCAATTCTACAATAAAGTTGGCCAATTTTGATAAACAGAACATGAGAAACATAAGATAGACCCTCAAAAGTCATGAACGGCACTTCGAACCCTAATTTTCAAGCCATACTTTTAGGAGCATTTAATGGCTGCCTGAACGTGGGATACATGCAATGGTGCGACGACTTGAGCTTTTGCAGTGTTTGAGTATCGAATATCTAAAGGTTTTTTCACCAAAAACAATTCCTCATATTCATCCATCTTGAAGTTTTCTATTCAAGAACTTTAGAATATGAAGAAATTTTTTTGGTGTAAATCACTTTAGAAATGGAGAAGGAATTCTCAGAGTGCAGGGAAAGGTATTGAAGAAAATTATCGTGACGAGCGTCGACTGAAATTACATGATTGTCAGCCGAAGTAACCCACAATGAAATGAAAATAGAAGAACAAAAACAAATGGGAGGATTGAAGAGCTATAAGACTTCATTTCTGCTGATTTTTTAATGCATAAGAGTGCAGAAAAATTCCACTATTTATAGTACCAGGAGAGATTCAACCTTATGTTAACGTTTTCCATGGAAGTATATCAAGGCCTCACATTTTGGCATTGACCGTTTCGTTTAGTTGACTTCATGAAGTTTCCTAGTTGATCCATAAACATGTTTTAATAATATTCTATTTTGACGAATTCTCTTGAGCTTTAAAATTATAATGACCTTTCAAATCAGATTTCTATATTTTAATATAACTATGACGTGGCGATGCCCATCTATAATAGTTTAAATTTATTTTCCAGCGCGACTGTTAAAGGCTGATCTCTAATTAAATATTTTACTTTGTATGCATTTTCAAGTAATTTTAATAAACAAAAAAAAAAGATGTTATGTCCTAGTGATGTAAGAATACAAGTATATAAAATTATATGTGAGTAATTCTAATTGTTGGATTTAGTAATTTTATATCGTTCAAACTTAAAATTAAAGCCTTTAGTACAGTGGGCTATACTTTTTAAGCTGGTTCACATCAATGAAATCACTATGATAATGAGAGAGATGAAGTTGGAGAAAATAATAATTCATTTAGCAAATAAAAAGAAAACTTTTTAATGAATTCACGATTGAAGGCTTTAGTTTCAACTCCCGAAAAATATAAAATTACTAACGTCTGGGAATTACCCTCAAATGACATCTTCAATGTGAAAAACATATTCGACCTAACTTAATGAAATTAGGGTTAATTAATTCAGAGATTAAATTATAATATTATAATATTAAATTAATAGAAATTGTTTTTAAAATTTTTCTCCTATGTTTTTTGCACTCTTTCTTTTTTTTCTTTTTCTTTTTTTTTTCTTTTCTCCTCTCTCTCTCTCTCTCTCTCTCTTTCGACCCTAAATGTGTTCTAGTGATAAGCAACCAGCCGCCACACTTCGTCAAACGAGTTCTTACTCGTCTCAATAAAGTTTGCTTCAATTAGAGTTTGAATTTAATTTAAATAATTGTTAGGGTTTAATTTGATGGGTGTGATTGAATTTTTTTCCCTTTTGGTTAAAATGAATTTTTGCCAATTATTACATTAATTTTGCTCCAAGTTGATAGTGATTTAATAATATTTATTTCCACACTTCTTATAATTATTGTGATGTTAAGGACTAAAGTGGAAGAAAAATAAAATTATACGTATTTAATTTACTTTTATTATTTATTTTAGAAATTAAAGTGAAACAAAAATAAAATGTTAATGACTTTTGTAACGCTTGTGCAAAACTAAACAGACAACGGTGAATAAAATAAACAAATATGAAAAAACCAGGGATGTTTCTAGGATTGGCAAAAAATTTTGCAGGCCCGGTTTGTTTGGGCCGGAGATCGGGACCAATTTTGATCCCGTTTTGCCTAAAGAGTCAAAAAACGGAACGTATCTCATGCCAGCTTTCAAAAACAGGGTAGGGATGAGATGACTTGTCATCTCCGTCCAAGATCCGTTACTCATTTTGGGCAAAAAAAAAAAAAAATTAATAAATTATAAAAATGTTAAAAAGGAATAATTAATATTAAAAATATGATTTGGGCTAAAAAAGAAGAAATTAATCTGGCTCAATATATTTTTCTTACATTAAAAAAATATATATATATGTAATGCTTAAGGAAAGAAATCTATTTTTTTATTTGATATTATTGGAAAATTTTGAAAAATTAATTTGCATAATTATTATTGTTGAGAACATATAAATAATAATTTAATATATTTTAATAAAACAAAGAACCCAAATTTTAATAATATAATTTTAAATATTAAATTATCAAAACAAAAGTAAAAAAATAATAAATAAATCAAATATTAAAAAAAAAATACAAGAATATAAACTAGGACAGTTCAGGAATGGTGATCTCCACTTCAAAATAGAACAAGGACTGGGATCCCTACCAAAAACAGAGATAGGGACGGAGACAAGAAAGGATTATCTTAATTATCTTTGAAGAGAGGTTTCAACTTTTTTTTCCTATCCTCGAACATTACTTACACATGTGGATACATAACCTAGTTTATGTATGAACTAAAAACTCAAGAAAACGTTTATTTTTTCTTATATAAAAATAAAAATTAAAACTAAAGTACATTCTCTTTTCTATCATTTAAATAGACACATATAACTAGAGTTTTGAGTTGGGTTAGATTGATCATCGTCCTAACTCTAACTTTAAAAACTCATACCAAATTGTTCATGATTTTCTTGAACTTTTATGTTCATCCAAGCCCATACCACTAAAAGCACAAAGTTATAGTATTTTCTTTCTTTGTTTTCTTTTCCTTTTAATATAAACTTCAACAAAGTGAAGGAAATTTATTTTAAAAAGTGACAGAAGATTAGAGGGACGTAATGGGCTTACCCATCAAGACAAGATAGAATTATGAGACAACAAAGATGAAAAAACGAAAAGTTAGGAGAAAATAAAATCTTCATCAACCGAAATTTTCCCTTTACTAACCCATATTTATTTTTAAAAAATACCCATTTAATTAAGACTCTCCTGAATTAAATTTGGATTAGCGCTAAGACCAATAATAATAACTTAATTGATCCTCTACTTAATGTTTGTAACTAAAGATAGGTCGGCCGGAAGAAAATATCATACCTCTTCCATTAATTATTTACCTCAAATCACTAAATAATTTATTTTTCAATATATATCTATATTTATAAATAATTTTATGAATAAAAATTATCATTCAATAAATAATTTATTGAATAAACTACGACTACAAATTTAAATAATCCAGTATTATAGACAACTTAAGTAAATATCATTTGTTGCAAAATTTATCTGGCAAATATTTATTCTTATGATCAAGAAAATGAAATCTCTAAGTTATCAAGGTTTTGATGATATAACAAGTGTCACTACATGACAACTTAAAAAAATAATAATAATATATGGTTGCAAGTTCTTTATTTGTTTAGGATTAAAATCAATTATACTTATTAAATCAATTTTGAGTTAAGATTAATGACATTTATTTAATTAGATTTAAACTCACAACAATCATGTTAAATGCAAAACATATACACTATTTTTTCTACTTGACGTCTCAACTTCGATGATTAAAATATATAAAGCATTACTATAGAAGTAGGAAAGCTATACCCTTACACTATGAAATCTTAATTTTATAAATAATTGTAAATAATTTTTATTTATATTAAATTTGTAATCTATATCTTTTTGTATTAGCATTGTATGCTTAATATAAATAAATTATAAAATTTATAAATAAGGGCTGAAAATATATGTTCGAAATAATATATATAACAGTTTAAATTTTATTAAATTTAAAAAATGTCATTATATAACATGTTTAAAGTCACAAATAATAATGTTATGCACAACATTGTCATTACTAAGTATATAAATATCTAATCACAAATATGATTGTTATCAAATTAAAATACCATAAAATAAATTTTGACAGTATACAATGGAAATATTTTTCCATAATAAAAAAAAAATCAAAATACAATTTAAAAATGAATTCTCATTCTTGACTAATTAAGCTAAAAGTCTTGTATATATTCTATCTATAAAATGAAGTGAAGTTCTTTTTTCTTTTGATAATATTAGAGTAATAATAGTCATTCCAATTTTTTTATTCTAAAATGTATCCTACACATAAAAGTGAGGTGACGTCTACCCATGAAATGATAAGTTTGTATTATTTTTAAAGTTGTTTATTATTGATTTCAATTATTCACATAATGAATGTCACATTATTTAAATATAATTGCAGAATAAAATTTAAAAATAATTAACGTTACTCTCATCTTAATTAATATACTTTCTTCTCCTTCAATCAATTTGTTCAAAATTGTATGTTAGTCAATAGTCAACAGTCATTACTTTGAATTTTTGTTTCTTTTTAGCTGCCAAACTTTACATATCTTAATTTATTCCCTAATTGAATTTGCAAAACTGCTAGTGATAGATTTTTCAGTACATTCAATAAAATTGAAAATATGTCACATAAGAGAAGATATTAAGTACCTAATATATTTGTAAGTGTTGGATTGACAAGATTGTTTAAATTGATACAAAAAAAAAAAAAAAATTGATGGTCAAATTTTTTTCACACATTGAATTATAGTGGAATTGAATTTGACTTGAAAATTTTATCTTAAATAGTGGTTAATAGATTTTAATCATATATCTATCAATATTTAAAGCGTAAAATTTAAAGTCAACACGAAATATTAAATCAACTCTTCATCTTTCAATAGCAAGGTCGGTCCCAAATTTTAGAGAATTCTAAGTGAATTCTGAAAGTGTAGGCTCTATTGAGTAAATATTGAGCCAAAAAAAAAAAAAATATTAATAGTGTATAATTTATTTTAAATTTGGGACTAATTTTGAAATCTCTATTGAGTTAAATGTTGAGCCAAAAAAAAAAAAAGTAGTAGTGTATAATTTATTTTAAATTTGGGACTAATTTTGAAATCTCTATTGAGTTAAATATTGAGTCAAAAAAATAGTAGTGTATAATTTATTTTAAATTTGGGACTAATTTTAAAATCTCAACTACCGTCTGTGTTGCGTCTTGCGTGACTTCAAGACCTCTACTATTCAATAGTGGCTATATTTGTCCGGAAAAGATCTAGCTCCTTTTACCATGTGTGGTTTCTTATATTGGGTAATAAAATATAGCTACTTTGTAAATAAAGACACAAGGTTCTTTAAAACAATTATATCAAATTTTTAAAAAGTAATATTATGAGTTATAAATTTTTATAATAATTTTTTACATATAAATTGAAATATAATAATATTTTTTAAAATATAGCACTATATATAAAAATTTCTATACAAATTTATTTATACAACTAATATGACAGTATTATAATATTATCTTATGTCTTAAATTCCTACAAAAATATATATATAAATTTATAGAAATGAAAGAAAAATAAATTATATAAAATATGTAAAAATAATGTAACTTTACAAGTCAATTTATATGAAAAGTTTGTATTCTTAATATTATTTTTTTATTTTATTACATATTTTAAATTATTTATTTATTAAAGTTTTATATTACTATACTCCACTATTTTTAAGATTATATCAATTTGTATAAAAATTTTAATTAAAAATGAGTATAACTTCGTATCATTCGCTGCTGGATTAAATGTTTTGCTCCCTGTAAAGAATAAATGGCATGTAAATACCAATACCATAAATACGATTATTATTATGCCTAATAGAAAGGATCCAATGAATATATTAAGGAGTTTTAACAACGGAGGTTGGTATAATAATAGTTGGACGGGGTGATTTATAACGGTGAAGGAGTAATAAGGTATTAAAAAAATATTGAGAAGAAGAATGGTTAATTCTAACAAAACGTATAATTATTATATATATATAGTATTATTGATGTAGCAATCATATATCACGTGATTTATGAGTTGGAGTACAAAGTTCATATTACAATTTTGTGAGATCCAAAGCATATTACATATTCAACTTATGTTGGAATAAAAAAGCAAGAGAAGAAATTAACTCAACTTATGTTGGAATAACAAAGCAAGAGAAGAAATTACATTTGTTATTGAAAAAACAAAAAGAATTTATTACTATACATGTGCATGAAATGAGAACTCATGCCACCAACAATTACAACTCATGCAGTATATATTTTGCAACATATACAGTGATGGAGAGTTTGAGATTTAGAAAGAGTTGAATTTAGAGGTACGGGGATTAGAGAGAGTTACAAAGATAATGGACGACAAAAATTGAAGAATGTGGTAGTTGATTGAGAAAAATAAATTGAAAGTTGAATTTTAGTATTAGAATTTATTTTATAATTTTTTAAATTCACAGGGAGCATTTTGAAAATTACCATATAAAGGAAAAAAAATTAATATTTCGGATGGGGGTCTGCCCTGCGTAGCTCCGTCCATGAAGATAGATAACTAGTCTAACCGCGAAACTCTTTAAATTAAAAATTGTACTATTCTTCACTATATAACAATTATGACTGTTTAATCACCTTTCTTTTTTGTCGATGGAGGAAGTGGTAGGATGCTTTGTTCATTTCTAAAGAAATTATCAAGACCAATCATAGTCTTCATTTTCACTGACCTGTTTAAATTGTTCTTGATATATTTGTTACCCCAAAATGTAGCCTTTGTTATTTGTTCCGATGTCATGATCCTTTTAATTCATATATGCCGCTCAAGGATTTTTGGAAACACAAGGAGTCAAGTAATTGTATTGCTTTCTAATCCAATTAATGTGCCTCTGAGATGCTTCAATTCCTTCCTTTTTCCAAGCTATATATTGTAGAAATTTGTATATGTTGCCGGGTCTATGCGGGTTTAAGACTTAAGAGCCAGGCTGTATTAATGAAGCTGACGTGGCAGCAAGTTGGTTGAGCATAGCTAGCTTTTCTGTTTCAGCTGTTATAGAATCAATTTTGTTAGCCAACTAAGTGTGTAACGAAAAACAGAATGGAGATAGAATAAAAGAAAGACGAATAGGCTGAGTTTGAGGGTAAGAAAAGAAAGAGGAGAAAAGAGAGAATGAAAGAGTAATTAGTTTTTTCTTCTTGGTTTATCTTCTATAAACTTTTCTTGGTTCGAATAAATAATTTCAAACTTGCTTCCTGAAAACGAATTCGTAACTTGTTCATTTGTTTCTTGTTCTGTTCTTGTGTTGTATTGTGGTGATTTAAGTCTGGTTTTAGATTTGTTGTTCTTGTGGAAGTTCAATGGAAGCACACCATGGTTAAATGATCTTCATGGGTTGAGGTCTAGAGCTTCACAAGTGGTATAGAGGTATGAAGATAAAAAATATGGTGTCTACAAAATTCTCAATTGAGAAGTTCACAAAAAAATGAAAATGAGAGCTTTCTTGGTGCACAAAGGATTAAAAGAGGTTTATGGTGCTCTAGTTTTCTCGTTAGGAAACTGTGAGAACAGAATGACTTCACGTTTCTTGCTTTTGATGCTGAAACTGAGAACTGAACTTTGCGACTTCAAGATTTGCATATATTACAAAACAAGAACTGAAAACTAATAACAATCAATGAAAGAACGCAAAAGAATTTAAGTGGTTCAATTACAAAGACCTACATCCACTACCAAAAATTCATCAAGATTAAATCAAATCAAGAATACATATTCAACTGTTCACTGAGAACTTATCAACACATACTCTAATTTTAATTCAGAAATACAATACTCAAGTGTCTAGCTAATCTCTCTTCTCTCATTAACTATTCCCAATTTTTTCCATATCTCACAATAATGAATACTCTATATTTATAGAGTTTACAAGGTAGCTTTATATTCTTGAAAATATAAGAACCTGTTATATCTGTTAACCTGACTTCACACCTTCTTTAATAGTTATATCAGCTGTACCTGCAACTGTATCAATAAATTTTTAACCACCTTCACAAATCTCCACCTTGGTTATAAATACTTCATGATGATCTTGGCATCAGCTTAGAAAACTCTACTCCACCTGACCAATTGCAACTAAGTTTAAACAATGTTTAAACTTTGATGTTTTTAGTGTTTTAGTAAGCATATCAGCAGCATTTTCCTCAGTGTTTACTTTTTCAAGTTTAATCAACCATTTTGAAATTTCATCCCTAATGAAATGATACTAGACATCAACATGCTTTGTCCTCTCATGATACATTTGATTTTTGCTCAAATGTATGGCACTCTGTTTGTCACACTTGACACATACTGATTGTTGCTAAATTCCCAATTCTCTAATTAAACCATGAAGTTATTTAGCTTCTTTAATTGCCTCAGCTGCTGCAATATACTCGGCCTCAGTGGTAGAGAAAGCTACCACATGTTGTAACGTCGATTTCCAGCTAATTAAGTATCTAAACAAAACAAATAGATAACCTGTTCTATATCTCCTTTTGTCCAGGTCACCTGTAAAATCAGCATCAACATATCCCAGGAGAGCTTAATCATATCTTCCACTCTTATCAAACTTTAGACCAACTTCGATTGTACCATTTAGATACCTCATTATCCACTTGATAGGTTCTCAATGCTTCTTTCCAGGATTTGACATATATTTACTCACTATGCTCACTGCAAATGTTAGATCTGGTCTTGTGCAAATCATGGCATACATCAAGCTTCTTATAGCATTAAAATAAGGTACTGAGGTTATCTTCGATTTCTCTTGATCTGAACTTGGACAATCAACTGAAGAAAACTTGAAATGAGCTACTAGTGGACAGCTTATTAACTTGGCTTCCTTCATTCCATATTTACTCAGAACCTTGCTAACATATGATTCTTGAGAAATAATCAATTTTCCAGCACTTCTATTTCTCTTGATATCCATACCAAGAGTCCTCTTAACCTTCCCCAAGTCTTTCATTTCAAATTCCTCTTTGAGCTGCCTTTCAACTTTTAAATTTCAGACAAATTTCTACTAGCTATTAGCATGTCATCTAGATACAAAAGTAGATAAATTGCTCTCACATCCCTAACGTGCCTATGATATATGCAGCAGTCATAGCTACTTCTTTGATATCCATTCTTAACCATGAACACATCAAACCTTTTGTACCATTGTCTTGGAGATTGTTTGAGGCCATATATAGATTTCTTCAGCAAGCGCACATGATGTCTGTATTGACTTGACTTGTACCCTTCAAGTTGCTCCATCAAGATTTGCTCTTCTAATTCACCATGCAAGAAAGCTGTTTTACATCCATTTATTTTAATTCAAACTCATACTTTATTGTCAAAGCTAGCAATATTCTGATCGAAGTATGCTTTACCATTGGGGAAAAGACTTTTGTATAATCAATTCCCTCTCTTTGTGTGTAACTGTCACATACCGGTAAATCGGTATTGTGATGGCATAGAGGTAAGGATATCTTACCCCTATAAGCCTCAGAAAAAAAAACCTGTCATGTAAACTGTAATGCAGAGAACTACCAATCATATG
>JAXCLQ010052123.1:4055-18590 GCA_035584115.1 Cedrela odorata | reverse complement strand
TTTAGCCTGTAGATGTTCTCATGAGCTTCACATTGTCCTTTATACCTAAAAACCCCATTTCAATTCGAAACCATAACTGTTCACTACCTCTTCTTATTGTTTCAAGCCAAATCTGGTATCACATTGTTGAGGGAAGGATAAGGAATCACATGGGAAGCATTAATTGGTCAATACCTTAGAGTTTAGCTTAGATTTGGGGAGGAATCCGAGAGAGAGGGTAAGAGAATGTGTTTTAGTGAGAGAGAAGGAAAAAAAACAAATGAAAAAGGCAATGGGATCGATCTCCCCCTTGTGGGTATATATAAAAGAATGTGAAATGACTCATTTGCCCATAAATTTTACCCTGTTTTGCCTAAAGTATAGATACATTTAAACGAAGTATCGATACTTTTGGGCTATGTATTGATACCTTTGAGCTTGGGTATCGATTCGTTCAGGAAAGGTTCGATTCTGGAATTTTTCTCAACCCCGTTATCGATACATTGGGCTTCAGGCATCGATCCGTTTGATCCAAAATGTGCTCTTAAGCTACTGTCTTACAAAGGATCGATACTTTCCTTCATAAGTATCGATCCGTTCAATGGGTATCAATCTGCATCCACAGTGTATCGATACATTCAAAGAATGTATCGATACTTGCATTCCAAGTAGCGATCTATTCAATGCTCATAATGGATTTTGGCATTCTTTTCTCATTCCTTGACACAATTTTCGTCTACCTTTCGGGGGCTCCGCAAGGGCGCTGCCACTTGACCCCGCTCGCTAACTGGCTAGTGAGATCGCCGAATGCTTCAACGTAGGGTAACATTCCGCAATTCAACTTATGAAAATTCTAAATCACCATATCATTTAACTTATTATATTCATATCATTGAACAAAATTTAAATTCACCTAAGCCTCGATACTGTGTTAACTAACTATTTTCATGCATGTGTGCAATAAATGTCATACAAATGACTACTTTACCCTTATGCTTAAAGAACAGGGTTTACAGAACTTGTCTTGTACACAAAGCTTCTTTGAGTTCAATAGTTTTCCCTCTTGATTTCTTTGTGAAAAGAGTTAATCTAGTTCTTATAGATCAATATTTGCTTAATTATGACTCTTGAGTGGCTCTCACCAAAGATCTATTCTCATCTCTTCATTTTGAATGTCATTTAAGGTCAAGGTGCTTAAGTTAATTTGGCTGTGATCGTCAAAAAAGTAAGTATACTTGACTTTTAAAAGAATCACAATATATATATATGTATATGTTTGACAATATTTGAAAAGTAATTTAATTTATGTTTGTGCAAGTATTTATTCATGAATGTTTATGTGATTTACAATTATGTGAATATATAGTATATATTTTTATACAAGTATTAAAATTGTGCAAGTGATTATTTATGCATGATTATGTGAATATCATTTAATGTTGATGTGTACATTTACAAGCATTGTGCATCAACATAAAGCATGGACATAAACATGTTGTTTCAAGAAAAAGAAAATGTTCTTTTATAAGAAAGTTCCATGAAAGCTAAGATTTATGTTTTTTTTAAAAGAGGAGCAAGTGATGAGAAAAAGGAAAGGCACGAGGAGATTTTGCATGGAAAAAATTAATGATAACAAAAATTGAAAAAAGAAAAAAAAAAGCTTAATGAAATTGATTCACCTTTGTACTTATATTAGAAAATGGAATATTTAAGTTCCAATTCTATATTTTTATTTATAACAGTAGTATGCTTAATTTTTTTCTTTAATTACTCTAGAAATTTTAATGGAATCAAAACTTTTAATTTTTAGTTATATTCCCTTGATGTTGATAATTAACAGAAGAAAGGTATTTTGAAAAGGTTAAACAACCTATATCCCCAAATAAAAAAACTTGAAAAATTCAAGAATTTAGATGATGTTGTAATTGGCTGGACTCCAACACTATTTTTTATTGGTGGATTGCACCGCATTTACCATTTTACTTAAGCTCTCACATTAGAAATTCACGTCTAATTTCCTCCACTAACTTGCTATATATACATGTGCTATCATGTTGAAATTCAATTCAATGAACGAATTCATTTAATGAAATCAAAAGTCTTTTCTCCTTATTATGATTTCATTTTCATAGTTTAAATATTTTTCATTTCAATCTAGAGTTCGTTTATAACACGTTATCGGAACGAATGGATCCATAACGATTTCTTTTTGTTTCTAATTAAATACTTTCACATTTTATTCCTCTTATATTTTTATATTGCTCTTGTATGCTTCTAATTTTATGTAACTATCCTTATAGGTATGCTCTGTAATTGCCATTAAATTTGATCTTCCATGTCAGAAATTAAGGATAGCATACTCCATATACTTGTGTTATTCTTTGTTGCATTTATTTTTAGCAGTAATGTTGATATAATTTTTCTTAATTTCTTATTTTTTATTCTTTTTAGTTACAATATTACCAATGTATAGATATTGTTAAATATTATTATTGCAACATGAGTTTGCAAAACAAAAAGATAATTAGAACTTGAAGTTCTAAAAATCAATCATATTAATCAGAACCCGAAGTTCTAAAATACAACTTCTAACCCGAACTTGAAGTTCTTATGTGCAATTTTTAAATCAGAATTTTAAAATTAGAACCTAAAATTCTGAAAATAATTTCAAAATCAAAACTTAAAATTTTGAAAATAATTTCAAAAGTTAAAACCTAAAGTTCTAAATATTTAGTTCTTATATTAGAACCTAAAATTTTAAATTTACAAATCATATATGAACTTGAAGTTCTGAGTATATTTATATGTTTCTAAAACTTGAAGTTCTGAATATCACCTACTAGGTTAGAACCTAAAGTTCTAAATTAACAAAATATCATGAACCTAAAGTTCTAAATATATTTATATGATCCCACTATCCTTTCTTGGTCTTTAAATTTTAAAATGCATTATCAATATTATGGGCTTGGAAGGTACCATTTAAAAAGACAAAACAAATATCCTTATAGGATAAAATTGAAAGTTTTGGTTTTTCTTTTGTGTTCATTTGAACTTGATTATGAGCACTAAAGAGATATATTATCTCCAAAGTAAAGACATGAAATGCTTCATAATATTGTAAGATTGCAAAACTACTGCTAAATGTAACTCAGTTTTATTTATGAATAACTTACAACTGAAACTATGTGGTGAAAATGTTATTAAAGAAGATATGCTAAAAAAAATACATTTCTTATTTTTATACCATTAATGTGGCACCACCACAATTAATAATTTTGTTTGCATAGATTCAAAATTATTTGAAGTTACTTTTCTTGTCTTTTGCTTACTATCAATCATGTTCATTTATTTATTTAACATCCCCAGAAGTAAATGTAAACTAGTATTCCAAAAATTAATGTAAATGAATATGTTCAAAATGCTAAAAAAGACACGTTATTATCTATGCAGTTGCCATAAGTCTTCTCAATAAAAAAAACACAAAATTATACATAACTACTTGAAATGAAATTTTAAAAGTACGAAAATCATTGTCATCACTGTAGTATAAAATGACATTGGTCACGAACTGTAACATCCTAAATCCGAGAGTGTTACCGGTAGGTGATAAGTCTCTCCCATCACCCTAAGCCTAACACAACCTGTTCACACACACCTACTATGCATGCATGCTTGACATCAAGCCATGTAAAATATCACATGTCACTATACAAGGGCGTAACGCTGCCATTGAAAATATGTATAACTCTGCTGTTTTCAAAATAAAGCTGGCCATACATTTGTAAGCTTATCTACATGCAACCCAAAACCAACAACAACTCACATCGCATGACTACTAAAATACAACTGCCATTCTCGATATGAGATGGACCCAACACAGTGATAACTGCGATTCGTGACCCTCTTCTCCAAGTCCGTATCTTCAAGATGCTGTGTCTACTCACCAACTTAGGATTTCCTGCAAAACTGGTAAGTGAAAGGGGGGTTGAGTCTAACAAGACTCAGTGAGTAGATAATACACACACAAACATAACTTCTTATACATATATTTATACTTTGCCATCAATTACATATTTTTGTCATCATTCGCATAGTCATACCATCATTTGCATACTCATGTCATTATTTGCTTATTCATATGAAATATTTATATATATATATATATATATATGTACACATACAACAATCATTTGCATTTAAACAAAAGCAATTTTTAATGTATCAAATACAGAACTCATCACTCAACAATATACTGGTGTTTAAAAGCGTCCCCTCAAACATCCCAACAAATACCACAGTACCTTGGGCGTCTCGTTTCCACCATCCCCCGAGATAATAAGAAATAACATCAATCGTCAGGTGCATACATCTTTCTCTAGTCTATGTCCAAGACTACGCACTTGACCAGACAGAGGGACAGTCCATGCCCAGGGATACACACTTGACCGGACAGAGGGATCATATACCTTGGGGCGTCTCATCTACCACTGTCCCCCAAGTCATCTACTTGGATCTATGGATCAATCTCGTGGTTCACAACCATGCACACTCATACGTACACGCACGCACACACGCATGCAATCATAACAACAACTGTAAAAGCATATTAAGGAAACAAGAAAGCATTGCACAAGATTAATACAGTTCATTTCTCTTCATTACATGTTACCACACATCATACCATGGTTATCATGCACCACCAATGGCAAGTCAACACAAACTATCATTTTCACCGCTAATGTAATTCGTACAATCACCGTACACACCACACTTTGCAATATCAATGCATTTAGTTATTTTCATTTCATATCACAACACAATAATTCAACTCATAATACACAAACAATAATCAATTATTTTTCTTTAAGGCCACTCTCAGTCATACAATACAATCATCCTCTCTAGAATCACATTACAACATATCTAGATCATTTTATACAATCATCTCAACTCATCTTGGAAGCATATTACTTAGTTTGTTTCATATTCATTTTTAGTATCAGTTGCATGTACATTCTCGGTATCAGTTTCATATGCATTCTTGGTATTAATTTCATATGTATTTTCAATATTGATTTCATATACACAAGTGTATATATACATACATATATATAAACAAACACTCACTCACCGGTATCGGACTACGATCTACTAAATCTATCGTCGACAGGCGAAATGCCTAGCGATCTACAATATATAATTTCCTGTGTTAGATTCTTTCATTGTAACTGAATAAATAAACAATTCTATTATATATATACCCTGCTCCACCTAAGACTAAACCAAATATACATATTTTAAAAACTCGTATGGCGCTCACTGCACACCAACTGATTTCAAACTCACGGTGCGTTGCATCGGTAAGGTATCTCAATCCAAGTTTCTTAGGACAAATTCTACTACGTGTCTAGTTTCTACCACTTCTTGCGAATTCACATTTCAAGTCAGAACGCTCAAGTTATAACCATTTTTAGCCACCCTGCTCAGTGTAGTTGACTGTGAACTATCGACAAGGCTGTTTGGTTCTAATTACAACATATCCATATCACTTTTAGTTATTGTACAAAAAGTGACAGCCCTGTTGACAATTCATAGCCGACTACACTGAGCAAGTTGGCAAAAAATGATTATAACTTGAGCGTTTAGACTCAAAATGTGAATTCGCAAGAAGTGGTAGAAACTAGATACGTAGTAGAATATGTCATAAGAAACTTGGATTGAGATACCTTACTGGTGCAATGCACTATGAGTTTGAAATCAGTTGGTGAGTAGTGAGCATCATACGAGTTTTCGAAATAGAAGGTGAGGGGGGTAAGTCTAACCTTGCAAAATTGGAAGGTAAGAGGGGTGAGTCTAACCTGACTCGGTGAGTAGATGCTACATATAACATCATTTTAGATACACACACACACATACACACACAGACACATTGTCATCATTTGCATATTCATATGAAATATATGTACATGTAACAGTTTCATTCATTTAAACATAAATACTTCTCGATGTATTTAACACAGTATTTCATCACATATCATTCACAACACACCGGTGTTTAAAAACATTACAAATTATCGTCCCCTCAAACATCAAATGAATCCATCAGTACCTTGAGGCGCTACGGTTCGTCGTCCCCTAAGTCATAACACCAATCATTATATGCATACATCTGTATCTGGTCCATGTCTAGGGCTACGCATTTGACCGAACAGAGGGACAACCCATACCCAAGGATACTCGCTTGACCGGGTAAAGTGATTATATCCTGATCCATGGATCCATCATGTGTCTCACAAACCCACACACGCACACGCATGCAATTATAACAATAATTATAACCATCACATTAAGAAAATGAGAAAGTGTTCCACAACATTCATACAGTTCACTTTTCTTCATTACCTAGTACCACATATCATACCAAATTTACCATGTCTAATCAATGGAAAGTTTGCACAAACTATCATTTTCACCGCCAATATATCATGTACAGTCACAATACACATAACACTTCACAATATCAATGCATTCACCCTTCTTCATTTTATGTCACAGCACAACATATCGAGTTTATTATCCATATAAATAGCAAATCATTTCAAGCTGTCACTTTTTGTACGACCAATTACATTTATACAACACAATCGTCCTTTTTCAATCAAATTACAACATATCCATATCACTTTCATATACTCATCTCATAGCATATTGGAATCATTTTAATCAGTCCATATCACACACATTTTCAATACTGTTTCACATACACATAGGCATATATACGTACATATATACAAACAAACACCTACTCACCGGTATTTGGCTACAGTATACTCGATCTACTGTGGGGTCGAAGGGCGATCGGTCTGACAATCTACAATACATAATTTTATGTTAGATTCTTTTCATTGTAACTATATAAATCTATAATTATATTACACATAAATTCTACCCCCGCGTGAAGCTAAACCAATTTATCGCATTTCGGAAGTCTATTTAGTGCTTACTGCACATTGACTGGATTCAAACTCGTGATACGTCACACTGGTAAGGTATCACAACTTAGGTTTCTCATAACACACTCTACTACGTGTCTAGTTTCTATCGCTTCTCGCGGATTCACATTTTGAGTCCGAACGCTGAAGTTATTGTGGATTTTTGCCACATTACTCAATGTAACCAACTAAGACCTCTCAACAGGGCAACTCGATTCTAACCATTTCTGATACTATCTTGCTCAACGTTTTAACCTAGTTTTCGGCTATGTCATGCCCTTATGTTTCTAGTTTATGTAAATTTTATTGTTTCTCAATCCGAGGTCTAGAACTCATTCAATTTTTGTTTTTAATAGACCCTATGCAGAAATATTCTGAGACCGATGCTCACGCGTTTCACTCACACTCTCCCCTGTTCGATACTTCGTTCTCGTACGCTACCCCAAATATGTCTTATAACACTTCAATTTAATATATTTATCAACTCAAAACACTCACCACATGAACACACAGATGCGACGCATCGATGTCGCAAGTTTGTGTTCCGACTTTTATGCAAAACCATACATACATACACCATCATCACCTCTTTTCAACCTCTCAATACATTTTCACATGTTCTTCTCACAACAAAACCATCTTTCTCACACCTCATACTGTTACAAATCTGATTCATGCATTTCTCAAGCAATTCATCACCAAAAAATTATAATATACACATCATTAAATACATTAATCACCTTCATATACTTATTTTATCCTTAAACTACCAAATCAACACAACACCTTACCTTTGCTTGTTAGAATGACTTTTCCCCTTACTATTTTAGCTTCCCTCCTCTTAGCCACAGTTGGTTCTCCCTTTTTCTCTTCTATTTTTGATTAGGTGCTGCCCTCACAGTTTAGCTTCATCTAGCTTCTATTCCTTCTTTTTTGCTTCAGTTAACCTCCACTCTTCACCCTTTTTTAGCCAATTTCACTCCTTCTAACACCTGTTACTGTGCATCACTCTCTCTCTCTCGGTTTGCAAGGTTATGCTAAAGAATGGAATGAAACCGAATGGAGGAAGAAGAAAAAGCAATTAGTTGTAATTTGGCCACAATTTCCTTTTCAATTGACCAACTCTTACCACACATGCATGAGTTCTTTGATGCTCTCGGTTTTTCCCCTAAAATCTTCTCAAATGTTGATGTTTTGTTTAAGTTGAATGTGGAGAATGAAAGTAAACCGAATGAGGAAGGTTTTATTTTAAAGTAAATGGGTTATGCTCATATACTTATATATGTACGGAAAATAAATGCTAGCATGTGTTTACATTTATATATTTAATTTTTTACATGCATATATAAAATAAATGAATTATGTTTACATGCATATATATGAACGGTAATAGGCTATTTCACATTTATTTTTATTTGTTTTATTTTGGACATTTATACTCACTTGATTTAAGACTACATAATGTCAATTCAAATTCATATAAATTTTACTACTTGCAGTACAATAAGCATGTACCATATATTATAAACTTGTATTATTCTTTAATACAAACTTTTAAATTTTTATTTTATGGCATTCCATTGTATCCCATATACTAGTATTTTATGTATTATTGTTATGCAAAAAATGGGGTCATGACATTATATGTGTTGGAATGGGGTGTTCCTCTACCCATTGAAATTTCTCAAAAATTGTACTTGTTCAGACTTTAGGATCTTGGAAAAGAAAGTTAGGATATATACGTAGTTAATAGTACAACTACACACCATTCTTCGAGATAAAATAAAATATTTCTCGAAGCTCAAATATTAAAATTAAGTTATATATCATATCATGTTCTGCAAACTTGATTGAAAACTTTCAGAAAAGCTATAATCCTATTAGAAAGTGGAATTAGATTATGTATTCATAATGTCTTATATTCAGCCAGATCCTGAAATCTGCATAGTTTTAATAGAGAATTTGTGAATACATTGTTTTTATTATTCAAATAACAAGCCTTTCGCTCTATCACTGTTCTATTTTCCAGTGTATTTTCACAGTAGTTGCCTGCACTTTCTATCTGGTCTCTTGTCTTTGTCTTTTGTCTAATGTTTTCGAAATTTCAAAAGAATTCTTCAGACTTGGAGGATTAAATATTTAGATTGATTTCAAGATGATTATGTGTCCAAGATTTTATAATTTTTGTTTATCACACCGTCTCATTACCGGTGGATAAAATTTAGGACATATGTAATACTATTCTTTTCCAGATGAAACTGTTATTTTGCATATATTTTATTGGGGTCAGGTATAATACAATGATTTTCATAACGTAATTATTCAAACTTTCAAAAGTGTTATATTAAATTTTTAAAATTATGTGTTATACTATAAGTTTGATATATTTTAGAAGCAACTTTCTCTCTTTTATTTTTGTTTTATATTTTAAAGTTTGTCAAAAAGAAATTGAACATATTTTAAATTTACTTAACTCACAATACAATTGTTATCAAAGTAATACTATAGCTATAAATTATTATATAATTTTTTTATATCTATAAAAAAAATGTAACAAAAATTTATACATATAGTATTATTGTACTATTTATGTATATATTGAACACTATTAAATAAAAAATAAATAAAAATTTAGAGGAGACCATTTTAATTTATACGAAAAGGCATGTACAAAAATTTTTACATATAGCATAATTTTAATATTTATGCATATAAAGATTGTTAGTAGATAAAGAAACTTTTAGATATATAAGATCATCCCAATTAAATTATCCTAAAAAATTAGGATAAATGACCTTGGCCACTACTTTTTTCTACAAATTAAATATAATTATCCAATAAGATTGCCCTTTATGGCTTGATCTAATACTTAAATATATTTATACTGTTTAAATTTTTAATTACATAATTTAACCATTTTTTATCTAATGAATTTAAATTTAAAATTGGTCAATATTTTGACAAGACTCGACCTAAAATCTTATAAAATTGACAAACTAACTATCATTTGACCACCTTCATTTTTTATTATATACTTTAATATATATCTTATAAGACGATGAGATAGATGTTCGATACTTGATATTTAGCTAAAAATTCTAAACTAAAAATTCTAAACAATAATGAGTCTAGAATTTTCTAGAAAAATACTATATTCAAATTATTAATAATAATAATAATAATAATAATAATTTTTGTAGAAATTCATTATGAATTATTTTAAAATTTTGATTTCTGTTATAGTTTTTACAGATTAACTTTTAAAGCAAAAAGATATTAACAATTATATTCATTCTGAAAAAAAAAATAGTCAATTATTTTATTCTGAAAAGGAATGAGAAATATATTTGATGCTCTCAAATGACTATTTATTGTTATAATTGTTATTCATTAAAAAAAAAAGTATTTTTTAATTGCAGAGCTTGCTTACACAATGAAAATCACTGAAAAATGCGATTTATACAGTTTTGGAGTGTTAGCCTTGGAAGTAAACAAAGGGAATCGTCCAAAAGATTTTCTTTTCTAGTTTTCATCGTCATCTTCCAACATGAACATATCACTTCATGAAATGTTGGACCCTCGTCTTCCATCTCCATCGCTTGACATTCAGGACAAACTGGTATAGCAATTGGAGGTTGTCCTTTTGTGCTTGAATGAGAATCCAGAATCTAGACCAACCATGGTAACAGTGTGTTTTCTACTGTGTACATAAATATCACCTGTATAAATTCATCAATACAAACTGATGTGACAAAAATATAATTTTCTCCTGTATCTTTTACCTTTACCGATAAATCTCTAAGCTTACAACTCTTAACAGCTAAATTGTGCTTGAAATAAAAATAAAAAATAAAAAAACTATTAGAAAGTATTTAAGTTGATTGAATTGAAAAGTACGCAAGTTCAAAATTGGCAGTCTCTTTAATTGAACATGACTGTTTTAATTCAAAAGTATATAATTTCAAAACTGGCAACCTCTTTAGTTGAACATGACTATTTTAATTTATATTGTTTGTATTATTTATCGTAAGGAACTACTATTTGTTAGGTAGTTATCTGGATCTCTCAATCGCAATCAAGAATCCATTGGACAAAAATTCTCAAAATTTATAAATATTGCCTGAAAATTTTAAAAATGGGAAAATTTTATTAACAAATTATATATTCTTAATAAAATCAGAGTAATTTTTCTTCTGAAGACAGCATGAATCAAAGTATAAATTTCCTTAAAATTTATGGACTTCATATAAATATGTCAAGAATCAAAAGCTAATCAGGTTTAAATTATTCATAGTCAATCAAATCTTTTTATAAAAATGTATTCCAAAATTATAATATAACTCTTTTTCTTTTAATTTTTTTTTTTTTTTTGTAAAACTTGAATTATATAATAGAATTAGAAATACATTATTGAGTAGAAATACCATGACTGTTCATTCATGATCGATTCGTTTGAAGCTAAGAGAAGCATACAATAGAAGAATTGATTTAAAATAACACACCAAATGAACCAATTAATTTTATTTTTTATACATTTGTCATTGTATACTTTTCTTTGAGGTCTTTCCCAATATTGACTTCTTGACCTTATACTAATTCTAAATATATTTTGTTTCCTAACTCTCCAATAGCGTTAATGATTTTTTAAATGGTAGTAGCAGATGCATAATATTTTCGTCCTATGCATCATTTTCAGTTAGGATACATTTGTTGAAGCCAACTAGCCAAGAGAAGCATACAATATATGGACTGATTCAACTAAAGAACCCTTATGATATTTTCTTATCATTATATATCATTGTAGACTTTTCTCTTTTGTTCGAGGATTTGGGTTAGTAAGTCCATCTTGGAGGTCTTGCACATTGGCTTATTGGCCTCACGAAATTCTAAATTTGTTGTTTAGTAACTTTTCTAATAATAAGGCTATATACAATTTTGTCACCTTATGTTCACTTGTCTATTTTGTCCACATCACCATCCAAGAGTATTAAATTTTAAGTGTCATAATATAATTAGCAGTGAAGAATATCAATAGAATAAAAAAAAAAAGTCTTTTCAATATATAATCCATCTTAATTTTCCTCCTCAATCCCTGTTGCAATTCTAGTTGAAATTTTAAACCTTTTTATAACTTATATTTGCTGCAATGCAAAATTTCAAGGTATCGTTTAAATCCACTGCCATGCGTGTGAACAAATGAAATTCTTTGTCAAGATGAGAAACCACAAACACTTCTTTAGTCGGAATTATTCTTAAAATTGGAAAATTAGTACAAGATTATTACTAAAGATATGCAAAATCTAGTTATGAATCATTCTCGGGAAACTACGACTACTTGTTTTCCAACATTGAAGCCATTGAATAGGCCGACGAGAGCAGCCGGGGCATTTTCCAGACCTTCAGCTATATCTTCCACATAAACAATTTTTCCTTTCCGCAATAAAGACAACAGAGTACCCAAAAACTTGGAGTATTGGGAAAAGAAATCGAAAACGACAAATCCTTCCATGCGAATTCGCTTATGAAGAATGAGCATCAAATTGTGTACACCCTCAGGTTGACTAAGATTGTATTGGGAGACCATTCCACATACAGCAATCCGTGCTCGATCTCTCATGTTTAAGAGCACTGCATCCAGCATTTTGCCTCCCACGTTCTCAAAGTAAATGTCAATGCCTTCAGGAAAGCACCTGGCATACGAATAAAAAAAAACAATTAATTTTGACAGAAGGTCAAAATAAGCCAAAAATATCCCCTGCTTTCCTTCTCCTATGGCACTAACCTTTTCAAAGCAGAATCCAAGTCTTTCTCCTCTTTGTAATTGAAAGCATCGTCAAACCCGAACTTATTCTTCAATAGTTCAACCTAACATAACATAATACAAAAAGAAAACATGTCAATATTTGTTCGCATGTGGAGGGCGAAATTAGCCAGAACAATCTCAGGTAATTAATTGCCCGACTAGCACACCTTTTCTTTGCTGCCAGCACTTCCAACAACATAGCAGCCCATCAATTTTGCGAATTGGCCAACAAGCTGACCAACTGCACCAGATGCTGCTGAAACGTACACATATTCTCCTTTCCTAGGATCACAAACTTCATAGAAACCAGCCCAAGCAGTCATACCAGGCATACCTTTATCAGCAAAACAAGAACACAGAAATATTTCAGATATTATTAAATGCTAATCCTAGTCACTAAATCAAGTAAGGAAAAAGAAGAACTGACCAAGAATACCAGTGTAGTAGGAGAGTGATACATCGGTGTGATGGATTTTGAAGAGGGTTTCAGGTTTTCGGATGAGACTGTATTCTTCCCATCCGGTTATTCCCCAAACTAAGTCGCCTTTCTTGAAATCTTGGTGTCCGGAATGTACAACTTTAGCAACTCCAAACCCTTCTACCGGCTGCATTTTACAGTATGATAAACATATATTTAAAATCATTTTCAGAATTTAAAAAACTAGTATGTGGTTAAAAATCTTACATATCCGGGCGTGAACGAAGACAACTCAGTGGGATCTTCAACAAATGCCATTTGTGTCCTCATGTAAGGATCACAAGACAAGTAAAGATTCTTGACAACAATTGCATTTGAACCTTCTTCTACTTTCAAAGAAATTGAACTTGCTTTCATGTACATGTCTGTTTCTTTTGGGAACCCTTTCACGAAATTCTTGAATATCACCTGCTTGTTGCTCACCGTCTCACCATTAATGCTTCCCATTGTTACTTTCTTTTACTCAGCCTAACTTTGATTCACTTTGTTCCTCTCTTCCGCTGCTGAGTGACTCTTGAGTTCATATTTATAGTTGAATGTCACTGCAGTATTTTCATTTTCTGTTTCCTCGAAAAGTATTTGATTGGTGATCAATTTCACTCGGTGAATCAGCAATGACGATCCCACGACTGCTATTTTGTCATTACATTTCTTCCTCTGGAAATTTTTGGACGCTGAAATGCAAGGCGGCGATTTTGTCTCCACATTTTATTTTAGTATTGAGTTTTGTTCAAGTATTCATCTCTTATTATCGTCCTCAGCGTAGAATTTTATTAAGTGTTACATACATAATCATTTCATCTATAACTACGGTCCTCAACAGGAAATGTCTTTTACTATTATCTAAGAATTTATTTTGTATTTTTTTAATCAATCTCTAAGAACAAAACACATAGAGAGAAAACGTATTATAAATAAAGAAAAGGGAGAATCAAAGAGCAGTCCAAGAGACAAGACAGAAAGAGCATTACCCAAAAACATTATAAAAATAAAAATAAAACAAAAAGCCCCATGGATTATTTTGTGTTGATATATACATGACAGTATATGAATAATAAGGATTAAAATGAAAGATTTTTTTAAAAATTTTAAGAATTAGAGTAAAGATTTTTCAAATTTCAGAATCCGATAGTAGGGAATAAAGTTAGCATCCATGTATAATAGTTATTGGAATTCACATAAGCCGTGACATCAGCTCTCATTGTCAGAATAATCTCTCCAACAATATAATTTACAGTTGGATTATTGAGTTTTATAATTCTTTTTTCTTTTTTCTTTTTTCT
>JAXCLQ010052059.1:3698-18601 GCA_035584115.1 Cedrela odorata | reverse complement strand
TATATATATATATATATATATATATCATGCTAATTGAGCATATTTTCTTATCATTTTAGCCGAACGTTTGGGATTTAACCATTTCATTCCACCCTTTGCAACTGCTAATGGCTCGGAGATACTCGAGGGTGTAAATTATGCATCAGGGTCAGCGGGAATTCTCAACGAAACCGGGTCAGCGCAGGTATATAATTTGGTTATATACATATACGCTGGATGAAACAATGAACAACAATCGATAATTCTGTGTACGCTGCAGGGTGTTTGCATCAGCTTGAATAATCAGTTGAAAAATCACAATTTTACAATCTCACGCATTGCTGACATGCTTGGGAGCTATGACTTAGCTTATAAACACCTAAATAAGTGCTTATATTCGATTAACATAGGCAGTAACGATTACATTAATAATTACTTCTTGCCTCAATTCTACAATTCGAGCAAGCTGTATACCCCGGACCAATATGCAAAACACCTCGTCAAACAATATTCAGACCATCTAAAGGTTAGTATATACTAATGTCTTCATTTTCTTCTCAAGATTCTCTTAACGTGTATCTTTAAATTTCAAAAAAGATGTATCAATTCGCGGGTTTGAATGCATAGACTTTGTACCAACAAGGAGCAAGAAAGTTGGTGTTGTCTGGATTAGGACCAGTAGGCTGTACCCCAAATGCAACAGCATATTATGGGACAAATGGGTCGCTATGCGTGGACAAGATGAATTATGCAGTACAACTTTTTAACAACAGACTAATTTCTCTCGTCGATAGACACAATGCAAAAGTAACAGATGCCAAATTAATAGCTGTGAACACCAAAATAATAACGTCACCAGAATTAGCTGTTGGTAAGTTATCTATCCTCAACTTTCTAATTAGTGTTATTTTATTGTCTTGTTAATTTGTTTCTGGGGAGTATTTAATTAATGGAAGTTATGTGATATGTCTCGTGGGTATGTCTCAGGATTCAATTTGTCATCATTGAGGTGCTGTAAAGTAAACCAATTTGGTCTATGCATTCGTTCAAATCCTTCATGCAGACACAGGAAAGTGCATATGTTCTGGGATTCATTTCATCCTACTGAAATTGTGAACATTATCCAAGCAGGTCGAGCGTTTCATTCTTTGGTTCCATCTGACGCACATCCCATAGATATTCGACATTTAGTTCTGTTGTAACTCAACCCAGAAGCAGCCGGGGAAAATAACTTCCAATTACAGATGTCTTATACATTTATATGTAGGTTTTCTATTTTATTCTTTCTTACACTATTTACACAGGTTTCAATTGTAAGCAATAATAAATGTTTACACATCCTTAGTTAATATGTAGATATGACTTTATTTAATGAAATAAGCAGGTTATTGATGTATATAATTTTTTGTAATTCCGTGGCAAATCTTCATGGTTGCAATCAAGGACATGATTTCAATCCTTTGTAGTTTTCGCCTGAAAAACACTGATTAAAGAAAACAACCACAAGAGATTACTGCCTCTGTCATACCAATTAAGGTATCACAAAATTAATACAGTCAAGTCAAGGCATTGGTCTGATCTTGTTCCCAGTAAGGACAGAATTTCAAACAGCGACAGTTGCCTGAAATTCTCTTTTGGTTCTTCAGCCTCTACACTGATAAACATATAATATAAATCAATTGGCTTTGCATGAAACTGAAAAGTATTAAGCATAATAAATAATAAAAGATATGGAAGAAGGATATATATCATAGGAATTCATGAGTTAGTGGCATTATCCGTTACAGAAATTTGGCGTTTGCATTGGGCAAGGCATACAGAATATTATAAATCCTTCTCTGACAAAATATATGATTGTCTACAAAGATACTAATTTCAGACCCTGATGATCACTTAAGCAAATACGATGTTATGGTCCTTAGCATTTTTCATTGCACCTGCACACCTTTCATCTAGGATGAAATACTAGATACACCTCCATAGGATATGGCAATTATTCTTCAATCATATTAACTGCACATATAGGAAGAACATGTTTATCAGACAAATAATAATGTCACTAATTAAGAATCAGAGCCATGAATGCATGTATGAACTTATTTCCAGATCAAGATTGACATTCATATGTGGATTAGGTTGAAAACTCAACCCATTTGTAAAAGAGTATAGCAGAAAAACGGATGAAATCATAAATTTTATATATAATTCAGGCATTGAGGTCAATATTCTGATGTAGGACGTTTTTGTGGGTTCCTGCTAGCAGCAGTTTGATCCTGATCTTGAATTCTTAGTTACAAGTCTGTTGCAGTCAGGTGATTCAACTATATCGATCGTTTACGTTTTTATTAAACAAGGGGTCATACCAAATACAAGTAGATTATCTTCTTAAAAACTTATTTGAGAACAAACTCTACATATATAACCTAATAACTTTCTCTAATCAAACGAGGTGAAATTTTGTCTCTCTATCCTTAAATTTTAAGTGTTAAATAAGAGCTTAACGATTATGAAATAATTAATAAAAAAGTGGGAATTACATTAACTGAATGGCCATCTGATCCTGGTGAGGGTAATGATTGGTGGGCTGTAATGCATTGACTTGGAAATAGCTACGAGAGTCCAATGGCGGAGACTGTATAATCTCATAGCTACTCCCTCCTGGCATCAAATTCATGCCCTGATGGCCTCTCTCATTTTCAACTATCTACACAAACCACCCACAAAAGCTTCATTTAGTTACTTCTACACCTACGATGGCACCATACATGCACAATCTGAGAAAAAGAGACAGACAGACCTTTGCTCGGAGAAGCTGGTTGTTGTTGTGCAAGTCAATTTCCTGCAATACACAGTTATATTATTCAGAAGAAAACCCAAATGTAGCAACAACATTGTATTAGTGTATAGCTGAGAGAAAGGAACAATTCATTTATAAACTGTAAGCAATAATCGTTGATAGTCACACTGCGAGTTGTGAGTCCATCCACAATGGTTGTAAAGACACAATCATTGAAATTATAGAACATGATGAAAGATATGGATTGGCTACTGTACAGATTCATAAAATTATCAAAACACAAGTTGAAATTCTCATACTTGAGTTACAATTATAACAATTATAACTTAACCAAAAGAAAAAGTTGAAGTACCTAACTGAAAACTTTGAAACATGATCTATATAGTGGTGAGTCCCTGAAAAATATGGTTGCTGTATGGTTACAGCCCTACATTGTAGCTTTTCTCGTAAATTTACATCTTGTTATCTTCTCGATTAGACAATTAGCAATCAACTTTCTTTATTAAACCATGCAATTTAATAAAATACCTTAGATAGATTATGTTAATGATCATTGCACCCCACGATTATGGATCCAAACCAAAAACAAAATAAACATATAATAAAAATACGAATATTACCATAGATGTCAAGATGATCATATTAAGACTTTATTTGAGATTGATGTGCTTTCATATTACAGTAGAAACACAACAATTCCAAATAAAGCGAAAGTAATTAACAAACTAAAAAATTTAAAGCTTCAAAAAAGGGAACACATCGCCAATAATGCACAGAAAGGGAAGAAAAAGGCTGTAATCTGACCATGAAAACAATTATTTAAGAGAAATAACAACAGTAAAAGTGAATACCCTCTTCTGCATATACTCAATTTCTGCAAAAAGCAGCTCATTCTGGTACAATCAAAGAGAAAAAGCAAACTCCTGTTAGTGGCAATATTGAAGCTAGTAACAAATGCATATTGCATTTTTTTCAACTTTCTTTTCTCTCTCTTTTTTTTAACAATATAATGATCATGGAAATATTGCATTTATGTTGATAGTCATACCTTTTTAGAACGGATTCTGCTAATACCTTTCTCTAAACGAGTCTCCAAGTTTTTGAGTTCTTTGACACTTAAAGCACTTAGCGATTCACCCAACATGTTTCTGGAAATTAATGAAATTAATGTCAAATACAATGTTTAAACCAACATATTCAAATAACTGATTAAGAGATATCATTTGAGTTTTACCTGTTTGAATTCTGTAGATTGCTAATTTGCGTCCTCAGTTTGGCAGCTTCTTGCTGGTAGAACTGAGATTTGTGTCCACAAAACAGTTGGTTAAGATCTCAACAATAATAAGACATCAAAAATCAACACAAATAACATAAATAGTTTAATATCTGATGGGTACAAGTAAGAGATTTATCAGGTGAAGAAACATTGTCAACTGGGGTATTTGAAGCCATATATTAATGTTTATGTGCTTTATCAAGGATTTAGCACAATGGAATTTAGACTTACCTAACAATTTTCAAAACAATTAGTACTTTATGAAAGAGATATATCCCTTTTAAGTTAAATTATTAAAAGACACTAATCCTTCATGTGTTATTTCAATTTTAATGTCAATTTTGAATTATTAGATAAATTCAAATTTGGTTCAAAAGATACAAATGAGTGAGTGCATGATAATTCATAAATAAAGGGCCATTTATACATCATATCACATCAACCTTCCTACAATTCTCTCCTTTCCTACCATTCTCCTAATATTATTTTCTTTGCATCTACTTAGTTGTGCTTGACACTCTCTTCCCAAGCTAATAAAGTATCCCTCATTGATTCTCCATCTTCCCCATATTTTCTTTTTCTTTTTCTCTAACAAATAGGACATTTAATTACGCTCAACAATTTGATAATGCTGAGTTATATATGGTAACTAAAGAGTCAAATTATACATTCTGAAAGTAATAAAGCTGAAAACTTTCTGATGTTTTCTAAGCAATTATAAGAACTCTTTCTAATCTTAGATAAGCTTTGTTAGGGTAGTTGACTAAAGAATCCTTGATTATCTGCATTTAACTCCTGTAAGATTCTGTTTTTTTTATAGGAAAACGTTAAAACCTTATTATATTGTTAAGGAAAAGTTATTTTAGATACATAATTTGGCCATAAATGTGAAATATATGTCTGTTACACATAAATTCATAGGTATTATGAATGATAGCAGTATATCCGAATTCTCATACTTTTGTTATCCTGTATTGGATTTCTCTAACATAGGTTTGATTTTTCTAGTAAACTTCATCAACTGAACTAAACTTTGTAGTATTTCATATACATAGTGTTAATTAAATCAAGGCTGGCTTTATAATTGTAGTCAAAATTCATTAACGAAGTGAAAAAAAATAAGAATAATGAGTCTCCCACTCTGCAGAAGAAAACATAAGGTTACAGCAAAATCCTGAAGTCAAAACACTAAGCACCATATTTTGAATTTAAGGAAGAAATTGATAAAAGGCAATGGCTACCAATCTTACCACTATGAGAAGTCATTCTTAGTTTGAGATACATACAAATGTAGCTATCAACTCATCAACAAAAGACTTAATTATTTCTTCCATTGCCAGCAAAGCTAGAGCTAAAATTGTACCTGAGCATTAGCTTTTGAGACAGACCCAGTAGTTGAGGAATCAGTAGAAGCCTTCTTGTACCTATCAATTGTTGATTTAACGCTGCAATCACAGTGTCAGTTATTTAAAATGATGTTAATTATGTGCATTCATAGTCGAAGGGACCATATGTAAAGAGGAAATGCAAATATCCACAATCCATTGAAATAACAATTCCAAGATTATATGTCATACATTACCCTCGTCCAATTATATTACAAAATGTCATATTGGAACTCATCTGTGCTTTACACATACACACAAACATATTATGTTAATTTTCTTCACTTCAACTTAGTTCCAGAGTTAGCATATGGACCATAACTAGAGAAACTGCAATCAAGAATCAATGTAATATGCCACACAAAGTAGCAACCATTAAAGATCAATGAAGGTTCAGAAAAAAAGTATCAACCAATATTCCAAGCTAGTGACTTGATATTATGTAGGATCATTAATATGTAAATATCTGGTTATCCTTACTAATAAATGATCGGAAAAGTAATTGAGGATAGTAGACCTCTTATAAAAAAGAATCAGACAATGAGACAATGTGAGAATTGGAACAACAAAGATCTTTTTAAAGATCCTTTGACCAAATTATTGGCTTTACTTTCTAATATAAATATGGCAAGCAGTGTAACATCAGCAAAAAGTCAATAGCTCAATCAAAATTAAAATCTGCCGACTCAAACGAAGTCAGCCAACGGCTAAAAAATCTCTCCTTAAAAATTAATTCCCAAAAATTATGCCATGATGTGTGTGTGTATGTTTAAATCAAGTCTTTGTAAAGATGGTATGAAGAGGAGTGAAAAATATTATTCTCCTCATTTTGATTTCATTGATTTCCCAAAAGTTTATAATTAAAACAAGATTCTTCTAAGAATCTAATTCCACCAAAATAAATAAATATTGGAATCACAAATATTTTGATTTAGAGTATAAATTGTTCAGGCTTTTAATACCGTAAGCAGGTCTTTACAAAACAAACTAGAAGGATCGAGGCTTTTGGACAAATAAACTATAGAATGATTAGATAAACTTTTAAACTCCAAAACAAAAATTAATAGTGTTTCTAATATATAAATTTCTTCAATATGAGTATGAAAGAGCCTGAGCCTTAAGTAGCTATGCTTTTCTTGTCCCCATGTTAGAAGACTCTAGTTGGCCAACAATGATATTTTGAAATGTCCAAAAGGAATGAATTACTTTCATAGTATCACCTAAAAATTAGTATCATGATGATTAGATATAGACATACAGCAAACTTGAATAAAGTCTCTTAGAAGTTAAACTTCTGCTTTGGTACCTAAAATTTAATGCTTATTTATGATACACTTCTACTCTTGTCTCTAATCTCAATGAGCCTTCTCGAGCAAGTCAATCAGATTTGACAGAAAAATAAGAGATTATAAATCTTTTGACATAACAAAATCTAAAAATATAAATGAAAAAGAAAAAAATAAACCCATCAATGGAAAGAATCAAATATTTTTTCATTGATTTGGAG
This sequence comes from Cedrela odorata, assembly GCA_035584115.1. Taxonomy (NCBI): domain Eukaryota; kingdom Viridiplantae; phylum Streptophyta; class Magnoliopsida; order Sapindales; family Meliaceae; genus Cedrela; species Cedrela odorata. Next base: position 11,657 of record JAXCLQ010052059.1, on the reverse strand, counting down.
AAAGTAGTTCATAAAATTTCCTGGAATGGCTAAAAATGCAACATAATATTTGAATGGTGACTGCTCGACTGCTTTGAACAGTGGTAAGTGAAGTAAACCAGTAATGTAAATCACCTCAATGCAAGTCGCTGGCTCCAGATATTCAGCCAGAAATTTTGTGAGCTATTCGAATCTCACTCATGGATAAGTTATCATCATCATGACCTCTAATTATAGCGGGTAAAGCTCTACAATTAACCGCCAAAATTGGGTCATTCTTAACAGTCAAATCAACCAACTCTTTCAGTTAACTAAACCTAATACGAAACCTTAAAAGTGTAATGAAATGAATGATGAAATCTCAGTTTCCGTAAGTCAAACAAGACCCAGTCACATCCTGTCTTAAATGTGACAAATGGGTGTGATATGACATCACATTATAATAACAATTATTATTTAATTACATTAATGTATACGAAACAGTGAAATATATAAGACCCACCTCTCTCGATGTTTAGATACCTTAATTTCCTCGAGCTGTGACTGGTTGTCTCTGCCACGCTGGCATAAAACCCAATGATATGATTGGCTTAATATGGTCTATGGTCAAATATGTGTCATGTGTCACTTATTCATTACACGATAGATGATAGCCTAAACCCCACCTCGATTATTTAAAAACTGTAGAACATGTGTTAAGTTCTATCATATTTTATTGCAATTAAAGTTAAAGTTAGAATAAAATAATGTAACCCATTCCTATTTTTTTCTCTGTCTGAAACTGAAGCTCTGAGGAAATCAGAGCCGTCCGACTGAGCAGCCAGAGTTTCATTGCATGGAAGAAGCCAAAATGCTCAGAACTCTCTCATTGGCTCGCAGTTTATCATACGTGGTTTCTGAACAAAATTTATCTTCCTCTCTCTCTCTCTCTCTCCTCAGAGAAGAAAATAAGAAACTCTCTCTAAAACTTGCATAATTATATCTATGCAAGATATTCAGCAAATGCAAAGCTCACTCTATAATGCCAACAGTGACTTGCTGTAATGATTTTTCAGTTGATGTAATCCTATTGGTCCATCAATCTCTTTCACATAGCTAGCTTTGTAAAAGAATTTAACTGAGAGAGAGAAAGAGAGAAATCAAACAAGTAGAAATGGGCAGGTGGGTATTTCATTTTGCAACATGGAAGATAGAAAATTTAGGGTTCAGATGAAGAGAAAAAGGAGAAGCTAGTTTCAGGAATCATGACATAAACTCTTTTGTCAGTAATGTAAGAAACTGAAAAACCGTGTATGACGTGACCAAAGATTCTGTAACTAAGACAAACCACAAACCAACCTGATCTTTGTCTGGTCTGGTCCTGAAAGCCCTAACTAGGGTAAAAAAAAAATCCAAACCCAAGTAAAAATTGTGATGAATTCTGATTGGCTGAGGAAGATTTCTTTTAAATTGATCTAATACTTAGCCATTGAGTTCTATGAAACAAGTTTATTACCTCACGTGCTACTAATAAATACACTTATTTAATTGACTAAGTGTGGTTATAGAGAGAAGATATTCATTCATTCAATTAGGGCAACTGGGATTAGGGGAAATTTTGTGTAGTTTAGGGAAAACCCTAATCTAGGTGTGATTGCTTCTGATCTGATTTAGGTTTGATTGGTTGAAATAGGAAGTTTAAACATGTTTTAAAGAGAAACCAATTTGGGTTTTTGGATTGGAACCCTGATAATGTGAATTTTCATGGGTTCTTTGACATTGATTTTGCTTTTGACTCTGTACTTTATGATTTCTTGATGTGTGACTGACATGCCATTAAGGAAGTGTCAAGAAAGTGGAGAGGGTTTGGACTAATGAAAGCGTGACAGCTTTAGTTGCAGGCCTTCTCTCTTTAGCTTCAGAGATGACAAACAAACCCATAGAGAAAGAAAAGAAGAGAGCGCGAGAGAAGGCAAAGAGGAATAACAGAAGAGAAAAGAGAAAGGAAACAGAAAATTTAACAATGGAGAAGATAAGAAGCTGATCTCATATGCCCGAGTACATTACCAAACCCATACTTGCTGCTACTACTACTGTAACCATAATGCTTCTATTTCTATCTATTACACCAGATCTATGTATCCACCAAACCAAGAACTCAAAAAATGATCACAAACAGAAAGAAGAAGAAGAAAACCTCATATAGCTCATAGAAGGAAAAAAAAACAAAACAGAAGGGTGAAAGACAAGTCAATCTTAGCTAGCAAGAAACTCAATCTAAACTGTACAATAAATAAAAAAGGATTTTGCTCTTTTACTTTAAATCCGGCCAAAGATCTTGACCCTGCAGGAACTGATATTTTACACTCAAATATTCCAACCCTTTTGCAGAAAACAAAAAATAGGAAATTAAGAAAAAAAATTCCATTTTTTCAGAGAAGAAAAATAAAGAACGCCCTGGCCAAATAGCCATGGGAAAAAGCTAAGAACCAGGAGAAATTGAGATAAAGAGAGCTATGAATATATAAATATACACATATATATATAGGTACATATATACCTGTTGTTAGAATACTCGTACAGGCGACCACGGCTAGAGAAGACGACGAGAGCAACCTCGGCATCACAAAGAACAGATAATTCATAGGCTTTTTTGAGCAAACCATTGCGTCTTTTGCAGAAAGTGACTTGACGATTAGTAGTGTTTTCGATCCGCTTGATCTCGATCTTTCCCCTACCCATTTTTCTCTTGGGAGATTCTCCTCTTGATTCGTTTGGAAACGCCATAGTAGCTAGCTGATACAAGCAGAACAAGATCAACAAAAAGTAGTAGTAACAAGCTGATGATATACATATATAACTTGTTAAATATATTTCATGGTAGCATTTCTAAACTTATAACACTTTGGATTGTTATAAGAATTCGTATCTACTTTGAGTTCTTGTACGCGGCTGATGATCAAGTTGAACAACAGCAGCTGAATCCGAGTTTGTAGAAGAGATAATTTATTAACACAAAAGAGGAAGAGCAAATTAGAAACGTCAATGGATTATGTTTTGTTTTTCTGACTAACCTGGGGTGAGGAAAAAAAGGGAAGTAGGAGCTATAGAATGATAATTAAGGACAGAAACACAGGTTTTTGCCTTTGGGATTTCTCTCTTTCTATTAACAAATCTGAACAGGAGAGATGCAGAAAATGGAAGGAAGATAGTGCTAAGAGGTGGGTATTTATAAAGTAAAAAATGACACTTCGTTCATTAGTCTTCATATACACCAATTAATCTATAATATAATGTTATTCAAACTTTGTAATTAGTTTTTTTTGGAATAAATTAAAGTTTTTTCCTTTTGGTTATTGTTGGTTTCTCTTTTGTCTTTCCCTTTGAGGTATGAATTGAAGATGAAGCAAAAGAGAAGGCTAAAGTTGGGAATCACAAACGAATTTATATATCTATATATATCACTTACACTATTCAAACTCCATTAACCATTCATTTTTATTTTCTTTCGTGTGAATGATAATATTGGTGGGCATTAGAGAATAGGGAGGAGATAGAGATTGAGATTCGGAAAGTGACTCCTTGAAAATGATGAGTAATGGGTTCAATGAGAATTGGGCTAATTTTGCACACTTCCTCCGAGGGTTAAATTTTTTTACTCATAAATATTCAAAGGAGAGAACCTTTCAAGTTATTAATTAAATACAAAAAAAAAAAAAAAAAAGAAATATATACAACTACATTTTCATTATGCTTATTTTTTTTTACTATTTTAAGCTTGCGTGTGTGATGGATTTATTTTCATTTCCTAGTTCCAAACTCATTGTTGCTAAAATTTGTTTTTGAGTATTGTTTTATGCTTTATTTTTTTGACTCTATGCCTAAGAGTAATTTAAAATTATCAATGTCAAACAATATGACAAATGCTTAAATTTATGAAATTATTGTCATAAATTTACCCAAATACAAGAAAACTTCTTAAAATTTATTAAAACTAGACCCCCTCTCCCTTCAATATGACCCCATTTATCCTCTTCGTCTCTCAATTTCTTGTGGGTATTTCTTACCTTGTTCAAAGCATAATTGTTTTACTAGCACTAGGGTTATATGACAAAAGTGAAGGCAACTCCATGTGACATAACTAGCTTTCATTTCCTTACTTTTAAAGTCACTTATAGTAATGATAGAAGAAGCATTTGGCAATCAACACATCAATTTGTTTCCCTATTTCTTATATATGTTTGAGCCATGGATTTGATGTGTTATATGTATATGTTTCATGACTAAATGCCAATCCCACTTTTCTTAAATTTCTTCTTCCTCTTTTTCAAATTTGTTTCCTGCTTCATACTTTGGCAATCATGCATTGCTCATGCTAGAATTACGGACTTTCCCTAGTAACATTACTTATCAAAATCTATCATTTCACTTTGATCAATTTGATCTCATCATTCAACCTAGAATTATGAATATCACTCAACCTAGAATTATGAATTAACTCCCACCGACATTTAGGTCACGCCATGTCACTTCTTGTGCTTGACGACATGTCAATTTGTATACCCACCTTGACATTACATGTTAAATGTTCAAATGATAAGTCTGTGGTCATTACATTGACTGATTTAAGTAGTCATCCTACTGAATTTATGATTATTGGAAAAAGGGTGGATGGCAAATCCCTGTGCAGCTCTACTAAAGAAGTATCTTAGTTTTAACATCCCACATTTTCACGAATTCAAGAAGACTTACTCAAAAGACCAAGATTTTCTATCTGATGCTTTACTTGATCAATAAATACAAGAGAAGAAAGATGTTTCGTCCGGCGAAAGAATTGCATCATCTTTGTATTGTGAGACTAAACAAAAATTATGTTCTAAGATAGAATTATAATACATTCAACTCATTAATCATTACTTCTGATGCAGCCATATGCCCATAATAAATTATTGTTCCGTGCATGATTCATCTGCTTAGTAATGGTACGAAGATGACACCATATGATCTACCTTCCTGGAAACGTCAAGCTTGTTGATTGATTTGCAATTAAGATCAAATAAAAGGATGGTTTTCAATATTATTTTTCTTTCTTCTTCTATCGTTAAAGCTTATGAACTTTTTCATAAACTCTTTGGTTGCATTTACTGCAATTAGCTTCAAGTCTCAACTTGATTATTCCTAAAATGGAAAAGACATCGGTAATTATAGAAATTTTCTCTTAGGTCAAATCTCTTTATGGTTTACAACAAGAATATCTCTTCCCATATCTACTAAGAGGACCACAATTTGAGGGCAATTGATTATTATATAGTACAATCTCCTCTCTTACTTTATCACAATATTTGCACAATGTTAGAAAGTATGTTATCAGTGGAATATGTGACCCTCAGAGATGAGTATGTACTTTCTGCAAGGGTTTGATCTGCCAATAAGTAACATATAAAAATATTAATAAAGTAAAAAAAAATTAAGGATCGGTTTAGGATTGAGATATTAAAATAAAATTATTAAAAATGGGCAATTAATGAAAATTAAACTCAAACTTTTCTTAATTTGTGGGAAACAGTTCCATATGAGGAGGAACAGCTCTTTGTGTTCAGCAATAATCTTACCATTTTCTAACAAAAAGATTACATAAAGAATCTTTGTCTAAAATCAGACAAACATAAATTTGACTTTGAAAGTTCCAAAACTCTCTCCTCAAATTTTGAAATTCTTAAGAAACACTACTTAAAATTTGTCATTAAGTAAAGGATAACTCTTGTGGAGGCTGGAAGCCACTTAATTTCCTCCGTCTTTCTAGACTCGACCGCACATTTAAGTGTTAATTAGGCATGAAAATGGAAATTGTCTGGACAAATTGAAAATCCAAACCAAAGGTTTTGACCTGTTTAGCAGAAAAAGAAAGGGCCTTAATTATTTATAATTTTCCGTTTTCTAATACACGGTTAACTGTTAATTAGTATGACTTTGTTACCAAGATGTATGTATTAAGAAAGTAAATAACAAATACAAAAGTTTTAATCAATGAACGTTACAAATTTGTACACTCATATTAAAATGGAAGAAAAACTAAAGGTAAACACATACCCATAAGTCCCATCAGAAATTATATATACTGTGTTAAGGGGACCATGAAACAGCAAAGGTTATGATATATTTTTCAATAATAGACCTTCAAATGATGCTGAAAGATGCACGAATTTAATGTAAGACCAAATCCAATAAATGTATTATTAATATTTCCCAAGTCGCAATCTCACCCTTAAGTTATAGATTAATTACTATTTGTTTTTAGCTTTAACTTAGATTAATCATCTTATTAACTGTTGATGACATTTTAAACCATTGTGTTCTATATACAAATGGTTGATTTCCAAGTTTATTTTAATTAAATTTTGGTGTTGGTGTCATTAATGAACATATGACAATATACCCATGTGGATGTAATGACTTATTTTCATTGTGTTATTGGTTTTTGGACTTGATCAGTTTAATTCTAATTAAACTGATTAATTATGGTATCTATCAACTCGAATCGAGCTCTACCTAGAGTGTATGCACATATAAATACATAAACACTTGCCATTGTACATGAAAAACATTATAAACTTTATAGTTTTCATGAAATAACTGTTGGGATTTACATAATTTTTCTCTATATCTTTTGTTCATTACTTGTTTGATCATTTTGATTGCAAAATTTTTGAACTGGACTGAAAATTTCAACACTAAACTCGAGTGAATAGAATGTTCGTGAGTTGCTGATCACTAAAATCAACACCCATTTTAAAGAGAGTATTTAAGCGTATGTTTCTAGTTATTATATTGTTGTTAAACATACAAATACAATAATTAAAATATTTAATAAATATTTATTTTTGTTGGGTAATTAATATTTATTAATAATAAAATTGTTAGGTTATGAAATTAAAGCTTAAAATTCTTGATGATTTGGGAAAATTAATTAATGAATAGATTAAAATTCTCAATAATAAAGTAAAAAGTATGAAAGCAAAATATCACATTGTCATCAAAAGTAAAAATCCTTGCTTTGATTTGTGTCCATGGGTTATAGTCTTTAATGTAGTGGTCAAGACTCAAAGCATAAGACAACAAAAAGAGTTCAATTCTCATTAAGCTAAAATAGTGCTAATAAGGAAAGGTGGCCAACAATTCCACTCAAAAAATGCATGAGTGGGTTTCATGAGCAAATACGATTTTGAGTTGTCAATTTTTATATATAATGAGAAGTAAAGAACTAATGTTAATGCTCATCCAAGAATATGATTTCATAATGTGGATTATATTTAAATTTATTTGCATGAATAATGAACATAGTGCATAATAAAGTGAAAAGTATAATGTAAAATTCATTAAAAATGATACCAAAATTTTTAAAATTCAAATCTTGCTCGTAACATATTCAACTATTTTTACAATTCTATTATATTTCATGCAACCAAATTGTTATATTTTGATAGTAATTCATAAGCATTTGTAAGCTACAAACGTAGGATTTATAAGCGCATGGAATGGCTAGTTTAGATCATTTGATAGAGATAAACCCAACTAGTTGTTGCAATGAACTAGCCTCGTCAAATCAAGGACAAAAGTGTAGTTACTCCATCAACTTTTTGCCAAGGTTAAGCCAACTAGAGAGTTTGGACTCTTCTCTTTGTAATGTTGCTATTATTGGTCAATTTGGTAACAAGATGTGAAAAAATGATTTGCTTACATTGTCATTTAAGGAACCCTAAATTATGTGTAGGTTTTTTTTTTGCTCCATGCTATAGCTCTATACTATGCATGCTACATAAAAGTTTTATACATAGCATTGAAAAAGATTGTATTGATTCATATGAATGCAATGCACATTGTTCTTTGATCCATTTCATACATGCATGCATGCCTCCATGGTTTTAAATGTGTATATATATAGTCTTGTCTATGTACCATGCGTGCATCTTGTTGCTAACATACACACACACACACACACAC
>JAXCLQ010052048.1:0-18603 GCA_035584115.1 Cedrela odorata | reverse complement strand
CCAACTTAGTGGTCTGCAAAGTGCTGCCATGATCATATAACCTGGCAAGGCCAAAATCTCCCAACCTTCCGTTTAGAACATTGTCTAAAAGAGCGTTAGCTGATTTTATGTCTCTACGGAAAACTACTTTTTCCCAATCTTCGTGAAGGTAAAAGACGCCAGAAACTATTGTTATGCCCTAGATCTAATAGAAATAAATATATAATTGTACATTATTATATTAATTAATAAAATTGATAATTTATTTATAAGTTTTTGTCTATGTTGACTGCTTATATATAAAGTTCTTAGAATGACAATTAGAGAAATTAACTTAAGTTTAATTTATGAGATTCCGTCATTCTTAAATGTTCATGATCGTAGGATTATCAATACTAGGATATTGATAAATCCTGATTAGATTGGTATATGTTATGTTTGTTTCCTTGGAAAAAGAAGGTACCTGATCTCATAAATTACTAGCGAAGGTGTTCACTTAATCTAACATATGAATGCTTGTTAGAGAATAAGTTCATCGAACTGATCCGCTTGAGAAACCCCTATGGAGTGTTATCTACGTTTATATGGGGTTTCTCTCAGTTATGATGGTATGACTAATCCTTAGACTTGAGATCTTCATAGTACCTTATTCGTGGATCATAGATGCTTTGACATTACACCTCTGTCGTCCATAGCGAGATTGCATATAGGGTAATGATTGGGTAATATAAGAAGCACGTGAAAGTTGTGAGAAATCAATAAAGAATTCATCGCTCTAAATAAAATAGAGTCGATATCCCAAGGGGCGCTATTTTAACATGAGTGATAATATAAATCCATGACTATGGCAAGTTTTGAAAGGAGTTTCAAAATTTCTAAAATTATATTATCAGTTTTAGTAAAAAGTTTCAATAACCATATTTTAATAGAATAGACATTTCCATATTCTATAATTTTTGGTAGGATATGTATGAGGCGAAATGATTATTGAAACTTAAGAAGTTTATAACTAATTCCATTTCTAATATAAGAAAGAACCTAATAGGTTACGCACTAAAAAATATTGAAGAATTAATGTTAAATTATGTACGTAAATGATTAAAGACTTAATTGTTAAGTTCATAATATTTAAGAGTTTATTTAATAGTTTTGAAAACTATTGAGGTTAAATTATAATTATAAAAATTATTTGTATTTAATTATAGGTTTCTTAATTTGATTAAGATAATATTATTTAATTAATTAGATTAATTAAATAATATTTAATTAAAAAATAGATTATTAATAATATTAGGAATCTATTTAGTGACTTTTTTATTTAAAATAAAATTTGAAAAGTTAAAATATGTAACCTATATAAACCCAAGTTTTGGCCTACAAATGTACGTGAATCTAAAGAGAGAATTTTTTTTCAAGAGTTGAGAGAAAATTATCTTAACCAAAAACTCTCTATTTGTCTCTTTTTAAGAACTAGTATTCATGAAAAGACACTTTGCATAATTAAGATTTAGAAAAATCTTAAAATCATAATTTTTTACCTTGTATGGATTATCATTAGAGGCCACACACTTAGGTAGTTAATTTAGAAAAAGGGTGTTCGCCCGGTCTTTGTATTTTAGCTATAACTTTTTGTTCAGATATCAGATTAATACGATTTAAGAAGATCTAAAAAGAAGACTCGAAAATCTACAACTTTTTTTTTTCATGAAGAAATATAAATTCAGACATCTTAAAGATCAAAAAGGCATTCAAAAGTACGGATATCAGAAAATCCGAGAAAGTGTCAATTTAGTCATATTGGTGGTGAAGATCTAAAGTAAGATCTTAATCCATTTATTTATTTTTATTGATATTATAAAACATGATAAATAATATGATTTTAGTAGGGGAATAATAATATTTAGTTAATACGATTAATAAAAATAAATTTTAAATTTTCGTTGCATATAGTATGCTTAATTCCGAATAGTGGTATCAGAGCCTATGTTATTTACATGCTTTTAATATTAGCTATTTATTTATTATGCTTAAATTTGGGGCTAATTAGAGAATTGAGTGTGATGACATATATAATTGATGCATGAGATTACTATTTATTAATGATTTGGTAATAATAATAAATTGTTTATTATTAGAAATTAAATAGTTAATTAGATTAATTATTTATGTTACCCACATGTATTTAATATCTTGAAATTAAATTTTTAAATAGATTGAAACACTCAATAGTATCATAGATATAATAAAATTAGAATTTAATTATGAAACACTTTTTTTAATAAGATTAGGAATATGTCTCCTAATTAAATTAAATAAATTAAATTTTAATAAGATTAGGATAGAAGTATCCTAATAAGATTAAAATATAAATATTTTTATGAGATTAAAAAATTTACAATTTTAATAAGACTAAGATACAACTTAATCTCAAAAGAGGAAATCGTTTCTAACCTTAATTAGATTAGAATTAAAATTTTAATGAGATTAGAATTATATGATTAGTAATTTAATTTTATTTAAGCATAATAAAACTCTACATAAGATAAATATATCCAATAAGATTGGACAAATATTAAAATAAAAATATTACATATACAATAAGATTGGATAAATATTAAAATTAAAATATTATGAATATTTTAATGTGATAAATTTAAAATACATAATACGTATTAAGAGAACTAATAAACTTAAAATTTAATTGCTTGTTTGATTGATGCATGTCTAAACTGATTCTATCAAAAAGGCGATAAGAGCATAAGGAGTTTGGCTTTTAAGTGAAACCTCTGTGACCCCACCACTCTCCTGGGAATCTAACTGGTGCATTCTTTCATTCAAAATACTTTATTCTAAAGTTTAAAAGAAATTAAAAACAAAAATTCCTCCGACTAATTTAAGTCTATATTATTGCCTTCTATTATTATAATCAAAATCTAAGTTCTTTTTCAATCTTTGTTTACTTGACCCTCATTAAGATCAAAGTTTTACATCGAATATATTTAGGTTATCAATAATGGTTTGACTTAACCAAGATACTTGATGAGTTAGCTCTAGTCATGATCATTTATTTTGGTGGCAAAGGTTAAGTTTCGTATAAGATATGATTGGTAAGAGTTGTTATGACAAGAGTTGTCAACTTAACGATTCTAGGAGTTACATAAGATGTATTTGGTAACAAGTACCTACCTAATTGAACTTAAATAAAGTGATTAACCCTTGTTGTCATTTTATTTTAAGTAAAATGAGATCCTAGCCCACGACAAATTTTGTTACTAAAAGGGTTGACAAAATTCAAATAAAATAGTGAGAGTAACTATTAGATTAAAAGTCCAAATATCTCATGGTTTATATCAATACAATAATTCCAATAAGATTCTTTATTCTTTATTCTTTATTCTTCATATAGATTTTAAAACAAAATATAAGTAATAAATATATTTCTCTAAAGTATATTTGATGTTAATAAGTTGACTGAGATTGTATTATAACCTAAGAATTGTTCTTAGGAATGTCCTGGAACAAAGTGTTCCACTAGAACCTGCCGAAAATGCAACACAAGAGGAATACGATGCTTGGATGAAGCTTCGTGATGATAATGAGCAGGCATATGCGATGCTGGGCTCAATGTCATCATAATAGCAAAAGCAACATGAGTCTATGAATGTTGGCATAATACATCTCAATGAGTTGTTTGATGCACCTGCTGGCACAAAAAGATATGAGATATCTAAGACTCACTTATATATTGATATTGTATTGTAATCATTGCCAAAATCTTATTCTCATAATTGCTTAATATGTTAAGGCTTATTGAGAAAGACTTAAAATCATGAAAAGTTTTATGATCCTTATGAATGACTTTAAATAGTTTAAGAATGACCCTAAGAAAAGTTTAAAGGTAAGGCCTAAAAAGCCAATACTTATAAGTCTAATGGTGGTGTAACCAAGAAGAAGAAAAACAAAGCACGTGTTTCTTTGGTGCAAAATACTTAGAATGCTTAAAAGAGGAAAAAGTAAGGGTTGCTTTTTCCTCTAGCATATTTATGATTGAAGTTAATCTTAATGATAGCAAATCTTCTAATTGGGTATTAGATACCAATTGTAGCTTTTACATATGTGATAATATAAAGGGTCTCAACGAGAATAGAAGACTTCATAGAGATGAGGTGGACTTATGAGTGGATCAAGGAGCAAGAGTAGTTGCTTTAGCTGTAAGAACTTATTTTTTGTTATTACTGAGTATGTTAAATCTAGAATTAGAAAATTATTTTTATGTTCCAGTACTTAGTAGAAATATTATTTTTTTATCTTGTTTAGACAAGAAATGATTTAATTTTATAATAAATAACAATAGTTGTTCATTTTCATATAATGATATTTATTATGGTACTAGATATTTGAGCAATGAATTATATGTTCTGGAATTAAATAATATTATCCTCAAAATAAACAAATAAAATGGTCTAAAAAAGTCATACATTTGATACTATAAACTTGGTCATATAAATGAAACAAGACTTATAAAATTGCATAAAAAGAGTTATTTGAACTCCTTTAATTATGAATCATATTCAACTTGTGAATCATATTTAATTGGTAAAATGAAAAAATTACCTTTTATTGAAAAGGAACTACATGCAACTGAATTACTAAAACTAGTACACACTGATGTATATGGCCTTATGTCAATTCAAGCAAAGAGTGGTTACTTCTACTTTATAACATTTATTGATGATTATTCACATTTTGGTTATGTATACTTGATGAAGTATAAGTCTAAATTATTTGAAAAGTTCAAAGAATTTAGAAATGAAGTAAAAAAACAAACTAGCAAAAGTATTAAGATACTGTGATCTAATCGAAGTGGAGAGTACTTGAGCTATAAGTTTCAAAACTATCTTAAATAATATGACATCATTACATAATGGACTCCTTTAGGGACACCATAACTGGTGTTTTTGAAAAGAAAAATCGAACCATGTTAGACATGGTACAATCAATGATGTCTGGCACAAATCTTTCAATATTGTTTAGAGGACTAACACTATAAGCAACTACTTATCTTTTAAATAATGTTCTATCTAAATCAATTAGCAAGACACCATATAAGATATCGCATAGCAAATGACCCAATTTCAACTTTATGAAAGTTTGAGGTTGTAATGCTTATGTGAAGCAATTGCCTACTGACAAAGTAGATGTAAGGTTGATTAAATGTAAATTTGTTGGGTATCCAAAAGAAATAAGAGGATATTACTTCTATGATCTAAGTGGACAAAATGTGTTTGTCTCACATAACATTATTTTTTTAAAGAAAAAGTTTCTTTTAAGAAAATATAGTGGGAGTAGACTAGAACTTGACGAAGTTTTAGAACCACAAAATGATATTAAATTACCTTTAATGTGCAAAAGATTGGTGGTGAAACAACCATAAGATTAAGAACTCCGAAAGTCTAGTAAAATACACCATAAGCAAAAGAGATATAAATCTCTCATGAAAGGTAAACATAATGTATTAATCGTTGAAAACGATGATCCTACTAGTTATACAGAGACAATATATGATATTGACTCTTCTAATTGGTTTAAAACTATAAAATCTTAAATAGACTCAATGCATACCAATCAAGCTTGGAACTTGGTAGATACACCTAAAGGGCATTCTCATTGAGTGTAAATAGGTCTTTAAAAAAAAAAACAAATGAGTCTATTAAAATTCTGCTTGCAATAGCATATACCATGATTATGAGATTTGATAGATGTTAAAATTGTCTTTCTAAATGAAAACCTTATAAAGGATGTGTATATGATACAACCTAAAGGATTTATTTATAAAGGAAATATAAACAAGGTATGCAAACTATAACGATTTATTTATGAAATAAAGCAAACATTTTTGAGTTAGAATCTTCATTTTGATGAGACAATCAAAGAATTTAATTTTATGAAAAATAAAGATGAATCTTATGTGCACAAAAAGGTTAGTGGGAGCATAGTCGTATTCCTAATATTATATGTAGATGACATATTAATAATATAAAATGACTTTTAATGCTTCAATCAGTTAAATTGTAGCTATTTAATAAATTCTCCATAAAGGATTTAAGAGAAATAGTCTATTTTCTTAGAATTAAGATTTATAGAGATAGATCTAAAAAGTTGCTCGGTCTTTCATAATCCATATACATAGACAAAATTTTTAAAAAGTTTAAGATGAAAGATTCAAAAAGAAGTTACTTGCCTATGAGGCATGAAATCTACCATTCTAAACGAAAAATGTCCTAAAACACCTAAAGAGATTGAGTGCATGAAATTAATTCCATATGCTTTAGTCATATGATCAATCATGTATGCAATGTTATGTACAAAGACCTAATGTATCCTTCGCTTTAAGTGTTACGAGCACAATTAGGTAAATTCAAGTGAAGGTCACTGGACAGCGGTCAAGATAATCCTTAAGTACTTGAGAAGGATTAATGATTTGTTCTTGATTTATGGAGGATATTCTAAGCTTAAAGTGTTAGGCTATTATGATGCTAACTTTTTAATTTGACAAAGAGAATAGCAAATTACAATCTATATATTTGTTTACTATGTTAGAATTGTTGTAAGTTGGAAGAGTTCTACGCAAACTATTACAGCAAACTCAATTACCAAAACTGAGTATATAGCCGCTTTAAAAGCAGCTAAAGAAATAGTTTGAATAAAAAAGTTCATTACAAATTTTTGTGTAGTTCTTAACAATCACAATCAGATTGTGATATATTATGGGCTTATAACCCACAGGCTATGGAACAAAGGTCTCTAAAAGATCTAAACATGTACTTAGGCGATATCACCTTATTATAGAAATAATATAAAGGTGAAGTGAATATATAAAAGATACCAACTGAAGAGAGCTTAGTAGATTCTCTTACTAAGCTATTGTTCCAGCAGAAGCATAATAGACATACTAAATTGTTTGGTGTAAAGTATCATAGAAATTGGCTCTAGTGCAAGTGAGAGATTGTTGGTTATATGCCCTAGATCTAATAGAGATAAATATGTAATTGTACATTATTGTATTGATTAATAAAATTAGCAATTTATTTATAAGTTTTTGTCTATATTGACTGCTCATATATAAAGTCTTTAGAATAACAATTAGAACAATTAACTTAAGTATCCTCAAATTAGACAAAAACTTAACGACTAAGGTGTAAAGTATCCTCTAATTTTCATTCTAAGGAGTTAACTTAAATTTAATTTATTAGATTCCATCATTTTTAAATGTTCCCGATCGTATGATTATTAAAACTAGGACATTGATAAATCCATATTAAATCGGCATATGTTATGTCTGCTTCCTTGGAGAAGGAAGGTAGCTGATCTCATAAATCACTAGTGAAGGTGTTCACTTAGTCTAACATGTGGATGCTTACTAGAGAACAAGTTTATTAAACTGACCCGCTTGAGAAACCCATATGGAGTGTTATCTACGTGTCTATGAGATTTTTCTCAGTTACGATGGTATGACTAATC
This sequence comes from Cedrela odorata, assembly GCA_035584115.1. Lineage (NCBI taxonomy): Eukaryota > Viridiplantae > Streptophyta > Magnoliopsida > Sapindales > Meliaceae > Cedrela > Cedrela odorata. The sequence goes on along the minus strand of JAXCLQ010052048.1, from coordinate 11,103 downwards.
CTTAGAATTGAGATCTTCATAGTACCTTGTTTATGAATTATATATGTTTTGACATTATACTTCAGTCGTCCATATCGAGATTGCGCATAGGGTAATGATTGGGTAATATGAGAAGTATGCGAAGGTTGTGAGAGATCAATAAAGGATTTGCCGTTTTAAATAACATAGAGTTGATATCCCAAGGAGTGCCATTTTGACATACGTAATAATATAAGTTCATGGCCATGGTAAATTCTAAAAAGAGTTTCAGAAACTCTAAAATTATATTATCAGTTTTAGTCAAAAGTTTTAATAACTATAATTTAATAGAGTAGACATTTTCTATATTCTAAAATTTTTAGTGAGATATGTATGAAGCGAAATGATTGTATCATACGGTAATCATATACAGACTAGATTTTACTAATTTAGTATTCTTTTTCAATTGGGGGTCATGATGCATTACTACATGCTGCTTTTGATCTATGAAAATTAGTTTCTTAATTAAGGAGTTAATTAATGATAAATTAATTAGCTTAATTTATCTAACTTAAGAAGTCTTTAACTACTTTCATTGCCAGTATAAGAAAGAACTTAATGAGTTACACACTAAAAGATATTGAGGAATTAAGGTTAAATTATATAGATAAATGATTAAGGACTTAATTATTAAGTTCATAATATTTAAGAGTTTATTTAATAGTTTTGAAAACTATTGAGGTTAAATTATAATTATTCAAAGTGTTTGTATTTAATTATAGGTTTCTTAATTTGATTAAGATAATATTAATTAATTAATTAGATTAATTAAATAGTATTTAATTTAAAAAATAGATTACTAATAAGATTATGAATATATTTAGTGACTTTTTTTTTAAAATTGAAATATGATTTGAAAAGTTAAAATATGAAACCTATATAAACTCAAGTTTTGGCCTACAATCGTACATGAATGTGAAGAGAAAATTTTCTTCAAAAGTTGAGAGAAAATTGTCTTGGCTAAAAATTCTCTATTTGTCTCTTTTTAAGAACTAACATTCATAAAAAGACACTCTACATAATTAAGAATTAGGAAAATCTTAAAATTCAAATTCTCTACCCTGTATGGATTATCATTAGAGGCCACACACTTGGGTAATTGATTTAAAAAAAGGGTGTTCGCGCAGTCTCTGTATTTGAGCTATAACTTTTGTTTAGATATCGGATTAATATGATTCAAGAAGATTTGAAAGAAGACTCAAAGATTTACAACTTTGTATTTCATGAAAAAATTCAAATTTAGACATTTTGAAGATCAAAAAGGTATTCAAAGATACGGATTTCAGAAAATTCGATGAAGGGTCAATTTAACCCTGTTGGTGGTGAAGATCTAAGGTAATATTTTAATTAATTAATTTATTTTTATTTATATTATAAAGCATGAACTTGGTAGGGAAATTAATAATATTTAATTAATATAATTAATTAAAATAAATTTTAAATTTTCGTTACATATAGTATACTTAATTCCCAACAGTTACTCCTTTAATAATTTGAGATCGCTTAAACCAATTAAGGTTCAGTTTTGGACTATTGCTGTGTAAAATTTTGTCAAGGCTCCTATTAGGCATATATCGTAGACCAACAGAAATTCTTCTTTTAGCTTGCAGTAGCCTAAGAGTTTCACCAAGTTCCTATGCCTTAGCCTTCCCATGCTTGCAACTGAACGGGGGGTTTACGGCAGAGGCACGATATGCGGCATCGGTTCTTGGGTGTGCAACCTCCACGAGGAAGCTACGGTTGTCACACAGACTGTATAGAAAGCTCCTAAAAGATCACGACATGTACATATGCATATTTTAAAATTTAAACATTTTAAATATAAAATACAAAGATTAGAAGTCATACTTTTTTAAATTGATTTTTTGAAAAAGCAAGTTAAGTTCCTCACTTGTCTCCAAGTGTATTCACACGTCAGATTGGCGAAGACGGTTTCGATTTTATGATAGGATTACTAAGCAATTGATATTAGCTTTACTAAGTTAATATATGTTTTCTTTCTTATGCTTCACAAAGCACACACCATTTTCACTAAAATGATACTTCTTGAAAAACATTTGGACTTTTCTTTCTTATGCTTCTTTCTTCTTTTTGTTCCTCATTCAAAAACAAAGCAAAAATCAAGCTAAATCAACAATAAAGCTCTCGGTTTTTGTGAATGAAAAAGTAGCATCACAATTTTCTTTCAAAAATAAGCTCTCGGTTTTGTTAATGAAAAGGTAGCATTCCAATTTTGAAAATTCAACTCTCGATTTGCTAAATGCATCACACCTTGAAAAAATAAGCTCACGGTTTTATATATATTGAAAAGGTAGCATCACACATGCATCTGGCAATTCAATTTCAAATTGAATTCTCTTCCATACGTGTAACTTTTACATTTGCATATGTCTTTCATGAAATGAAACATTGCCATGTGTATTGCAAATTACAAATTGAATTCAATTTCAATTTGGCTTATTTCATACACATATACACTAATTCAATTTAAAAATGAAGCTTAAATTTTCAATACCAAATGTTTAACTTTGATTGATAGTTTAATTAAACATTAATTATATTAATATTATAATATAATATATATTAATCAAATTAATATATTAATATATTATAAGATATATATTATGTTATATTATTACTTTAATAATAATATAAATATGTAATGATTATTGTATTATTACTTTAATCAATATTAAAGTATTATATCTATACATATATCAATATCAAAAATATCCGTAAATCATATTTACGTTATCTCATATATTATCGAAATATTTTTCACGCATACAGGTGTTAGTGCGTCCTAGTTGAGAAATATATTCTTTATAATAAAGAATTAAATTACTATCCGATCAAAGTATCATAACAATATCATTAACTAATTAATGATTATTATATAATAGTAATTACCGTCATTATCCAGTAACTGACTAATGTGTATGATCTCCTGAGTTCATTGTGAGCTGAACATGGGTGGATACTAACTCTTTAGTATCTCTTCAGTATAACTCTTTGTAACTAAAGTTCCCAAAGATCATGAGTGACCTCTAGTAAGATGTCATAACCCCCAGACACAGATGAATTAATATACTGGATAAACCAATATTGTCCTACGTGCATGTAATAAAGTCATTATACTGTCTACCCCCAAAGTTGAGAATAAAAGAATTAGCAGGCAGCTGAAAACCACTTCTGACCATCATCTGCTACTGCACTGGCAACCTTCGGCACCTACCTTTGCAAGCAGCAATTGTGTCATTTGTGATGATATTAAAAGATGCCTTAGGACCACAATAACAGCAACTGCCTTTTTATTTCCTTGTACACTTTGCATAACAGTATCAGTTGTCCTTTAGTGCTTATCATTGTTCAGAAAATGTATATATATACTCTCACTATGTATTTGTTCTTAAGCCAACAAATCAATATACAAGTGTTATTATTCTGGCCATATTCTTCGTCTTGAGCTGTGCATCCTTGCTTAGACTAAAAAACAACTTGGTATCAGAGCTATGGCTAACCACCCAGCAAATACAGGCTTTTCCTTGAATCAAGGAAACAACTAAACACAATTTTTACCCTTAGCTCAACAACATAATAATCTCTCCTTTAGTGCACCAAAGAAGCTTGACAGAAACAATTATTTGGTATGGAAAACGCAGATCCTGCCTACAATAAGAGGGAACGATTTTGAAGGATTTATCAATGGCACAAAGGAAATACCAGATAGACACATCACCACAACAGGAGAAGATTTATGTACTGTTACCATAGATAATCAAGCTTACTTTATATGGCAGAAGCAAGATCAGTCCTCTTAAGTTGGCTTCTCTCGACCATAAGTGAAGGAGCACTGACCTCATTTACAAGATGCAACACAGCAAAGGAACTCTGGAATGCTGTCACAAGAATGTTTTCCTCACAATCTCAGGCTAGAATCATGCAGCTGAAGAGTCAAATTCAAAGCACTAAGAAAGGATCCATGAACATAAGTGAGTACTATACCAAGATCAGGGGACTAGGAGATTCTTTAGCCATTGTAGGAAAACCTATTCCAAAAGAAGACCTGAAAGAGTTTATCCTGAATGGACTTGGAGGATAATATGATGCAATAGTTGTAAACATTGCATCTCGGATGGAACTAGTCTCTCTGGAAGACATATATGCTCAGTTACTCATATTCGAAAGTAGGTTAGAGAGTAATAATACAGGAGGAAATGTCAATATAAAAGCTAACATAGCCACTGGTAATAATCAGAGCTTTTGGAATCACAAAAAGAGTCAACAAAATGCAGGAAGAGGCCATGGTACACAAGGATCAAGTGGTGATAGAAGAGGTATCAGAGAAAGAGGTCGAGGAAGAATCAACATGAACAGAAATCAGTTCAAAGTGATCTGTCAAATCTGCGCTAAAACTGGATACTCAATAGTAGCATGCTGGTACAGGTTTGATCAAGAGTTTGAAGTAAAGATTGAAGAAAGTCAAGCACCAACCTCAGCCTTCATAACAGCTCAAGAAACACCAAATGAGAGTGGGTGGTATCTTGATAGTGGAGCCACCAACCACATCACAAATGACCTGAGTAATATGTCACTGAAGTCGGAGTACAAGGGTAAGGAAAATTTGAAGTTGAAAATGTTAAGAAACTTAGAATACTCCACATTGGGCATAATCTGTTGCATACATCAAACTCACAGCCTTTACAACTCCAAAACATCCTTTATGTTCCTGAAATCAAGAAAAACCTGATAAGCATTTCAAAGCTCACCTCTAACAACAATCTTTCTATTGAATTTAACAATGCTTGCTGTGTTTTGAAGGACATGAAGCAGAAGGCAATGTTGCTAGGAGTGGCTGAAAAGGGGCTGTATCAACTTAAAGGAATAAAGGAGATTGAAAGCAAAAATGTTAGAAACCAAAGTAGGTTAGATAGTTCAATTACTACTGTGTCTTTGTTTGCCAATACTAGTGATGATCAATATGTAAAGGATGAAAAAGTTGAAAACAGATTGAACACAGTTCATAAGAAATTTGGCCATCCTAGTAATAGAGTCCTTAGGAAAATTCTGAATGATTGTAAAGCCTTTCCATTGAATAAAATGCAATCTCTAACATTTTGTGTGGCTTGCCAACTTGGAAAACACTACAAATTGACATTTAAACATAGTGACTCACATTCAAAAGAGCCCCTTGAATTACTGCACATTGACTTATGAGGTCCAGCACCAATAAGTTCTGGAAATAATTATAGATATTATCTAAGTGTTGTTGATGATTATAGCCGATATACTTGTATATTCCCTTTGCAAAACAAATCTCAAACCACCCATACCTTCATTGAATTTAAAAAACAAATAGAAAAGCTATTGGTAATGAACATTAAAACACTTCAAACTGACATGGGAAGTGAGTTCTTACCACTTGCCAACTTTCTCAAGAATCAAGGTGTTACAGTAAGATACTCTTACCCTTACACATCTCACCAAAATGGGAAAGTAGAGAGGAAACATAGACACATAATTAAAACAGGATTGACCCTCCTTGCATAAGCTAGTATGCCTTGAAATGTGGTAAGATGCATTTCAAACTTCAGTGTTTCTAATGAATAGAATGCCAACTTAGATTCTTAACAAACCTCACCCTTTGAAAAGCTATTTAGAAAGACATCTGACTATGCATTTCTTCATGTGTTTGGATGTGCATGCTTTCCTTATTTGAGACTATATAATTGACACAAACTTGAATTCCACACTTAGAAATGTGACTTCTTAGGCTACAGTCCAAAGCACAAGGGCTATAAATGCTTAAGTAGTTCAGGTAGGTTATACATATCAAGACATGTAACATTTAATGAGGATGAATTTCCCTTCAAGACAGATTCAACGTTTGTTGAAATCTGGAACAACTTAGAAGGTTTGAAGTCATTTAATTACTCTTAACTCCTTACTTTTCCCATCATCTTTAACTCTTCACAAAGATTGAATGTAGCATCTGATTCAGTTCATTCAATAATAGCTCAAGTCTCTGCTCAGTCATCAAACAACAGTCAGGTAAGAAACTCACCCCTCACTCAACATGGATCTCCCATAATCACTAATGATCAAACCACGAATACAGCATCACCTTAAACTCAAAATCCATTGCAAGGCAGACAACAAGTAAGTAGAAGAGATCACCAGCTTCCAACAACCAATAATATTCATCCTATGATCACAAGGTCTAAGGTAGGGACATTTAAACTAAAGCTATACCAGATCGAAACAATTCAAGGATTGAAGAATGTATTAGACATAGCAGAAGAAGCCTTGAAAAGTCCAAAATAGAGACATGCAATGATGCAAGAGTATAAAGCATCAATGAAGAAAAACACATGGGAGTTAGTACCTAACGAATCAGATATGAAGCTTGTGGGAAACATGTAGATTTTCAAAGTTAAACACAATGTAGATGGCACCATTGCAAGGAACGAAGCAAGACTTGTTGAGAAGGGCTATCACCAAACAACAGGTGTGAACTTTACTGAGACATTTAACCTAGTTGTGAAGTCATCAACTGTGAGAGTTGTGCTTAGTTTGGCTGTAAATCAAGGATAGGATGTGAAATAAGTTGATGTAAATAATACATTCTTGCATGGTGACTTAAATGAGGCAGTGTTCATGTCACAGCCACAAGGTTTTGAAGATAGAATGAAACTAGGTCATGTATGCAAACTAAGAAAAGCATTGTATGGCCTAAAACAGGCACCCAGAATATAGTATGAAAAGCTCAAGAATGCACTCAGACTTTGGGGATTCGAAAATCTGAAGTCAGACACTTCACTCTTTTCTTTGTCCAGTGACCAGGGGATAGTGATAGTGCTGATGTATATGGATGATATTCTGATCACTAGCAATCAAGAGTATTTAATCCAGGAAATAATTCAGAAACTTGATAATGCATTCTCTCTTAAGGTTCTCGGATCTCTCAGTTATTTCCTTGGTATAGAAGTGAGAAGAAATGAATCTGGAATGTACCTGAATCAAGCTAAAAATATATAAGACATACTCATAAGAACAGGTATGGAGAATTGTAATAAATGTGTGACACCAATTAGCACAAGTGACAAGTTTACAAGAGAAGATGGTGCTAATTTCAAGGATGAAACTCTTTATAGAAGTACAATTGGTGCATTATAGTACATAACTTTAACAAGACCAGAGATAACATACTCAGTTAATAAACTGAGTCAGTTTATGCAAGCACCAAAACAAGCACACTGGCTCTGGTGTAAAAGAATTCCAAGGCACTTCAAAAGATCACTAAGGCATAGACTTCATTACACAGCAGGCAGAAGAATTGAAATTGAAGTCTTTGTTGATGCAGACTGGGCAGCAGATCTTGATGACAGGAGATTAACCAGTGGGTTTTGGAATTTTTCTTGCTGGAAATTTGGTGTCATGGAGCTCTAGAAAACAGAAAGTTGTGGCAAGGTCAAGTACAGAATCTGAATATTAATCTTTGACCCTTGCAACAACTGAAGTAATATGGATATGCTCCTTGCTATCAGAACTGAAAATCAAACAGAACAGAGTTCTAATTTTGTGGTTTGATAACACTGGTGCACTATCATTAGCAGTTAATCCCATTCAACCTGGACGAACTAAACATATTGAAATTGATTTACACTTCATCAGAGAAAAGCTATCCAACCGATAAGTTGAAGTCAAATATATTCCTACAAAGGAGTAGTCTGCAGATGTGCTGACAAAGGCATTACCAAGTGAATGGTTTAAAGTTCTTAGAAACAAACTCAACATCATCCTAGATAGCTGAGTTTGAGAGGGGGAGTTGAGAATGAAAGAATTAGCAGGCAGCTAAAAACCACCTCTGACCATCACTGCTACTGCGCTGGCAACCTTCAGCACCTACCTCTGCAAGCAGCAATTGTGTCATTTATGATGATATTAAAAGATGCCTTAGGACCACAATAACAGCAATTGCCTTTTTGTTTCCTTATACACGTTGCATAACAATATTAGTTGTTCTTTAGTGCTTATCGCTGTTCAGAAAATGTATATATATACTCTCACTGTGTATTTGTTTCTTAAGCCAACAAATCAATGTACAAGTGTTATTATTCTGGCCCTATTCTTCGTCTTTAGCTGTGCATCATTGCTTAGACTAAAAAAAAACTCCCAATCAAGTGTGGGTCATGGTATCGTCAAACCCCTAACTCAATCATAAGATTAGAACCTCAATCACATACAAGATTTTATATTGGCAAAACACTTTTCTGGACACACATGCTTTGGCTAAAAACTTTAATTCCTGTGTTTGATAGTTCTACCTAAGATCTCAAGCTCCAACATCTGAGCCAGCATATTTCATCTTAGTTATCACCTGTCCTCATACACTTAAACACATTGCCAGCAAGTTTCTTTTACCAGGCGTGGTTAGCCCGATGCTATATACACAAGTGAACGATGTGCCTTAGTGTAGAGGGCAGCCATAAAACCTTAAGTCATAAGATTAGTGGTACACTAGTACTGCTGTGTGACGTATCATTGACTGTGAATAATCACTCATGTGATTCATTATATTTAGTCGCGTTCAGTAACACGTTCTCCAACGATTACTGATGCTTATACTCTTATGACATGAGACTCGTCATCTAACTATTAGCATCTAATACTAATCCTTAGCAGCATCAAACATGCCAATTATGGAATGTCATACTCCCATATAATATTACCTTAACCAAGAACTAATTCGGATATATTTAAATCATAAACTCTGTACTCATATCTGCAACTCTTTTGCAGATAGAGTTTTTACGTCATAATACATCACGAGATTTCATTTTGCATTTTATATATACAATATAAACTACAAACTGTACATACAAAATGATATAATAACCATTTTATTAATAGTAAACTAATTTACAATTAATTACAGAAATATATATATATATATATAATGATATCCCTTAACTATATGACATGATTGATTTTAGGATATATCTCCGACAGCAACCTCTATTACAAATTCCTTCGTCCCTTGTTTTGAATCATGGGAGACTTTTTTGACGGCAATTTGCACATTTGAAGAAAGAACTCCTCTGTAAACCTTTCCGAAACCACCTTTTCCAATAACATTTTTGCCTTTGACACCATTGGTTGCTTTGTAGAGATTCTTATACGAGAACCTTTGCGGACCATATTCTTTTTCCCAGTATTCATAGATTTCTTCATATTTCCTCCTCCTCAAGGTAGGCGGCTGCACCAATTGTCATCAGAAAAACTACAATTACAATTAAAACAGTAATTAGAGGTCTCACAATTGCAGTTGCGGATAATGGAAAATGGGGAGGAAGAGAAGGGAGATTCGAAATATTAAGGTTTTGTGCATGTCCATTTTTGTTGAAGCTCCATCCCAGAATACAATGCTCAGTTGAAGTTGAGTCCGCCGATGCAGAGAAACCAACGTACATAGTGTGTCCAAGAAGATTTGGGAAAGATCGATGCGTGTTGACAAGAGAGGCCTGTTTGGTTTTGAAATTGTGATTGGAACTAGTGTTCCATTAAGTAACTTGTCATCATCCCTGTAGTCTATCCAAATCTGCATTGGATCACAACTTTTGAGCTTCAATGTTTTATTCACCCCTTCTTTATCGGAAAAATAAGCTGCTGGAGTAGATTCAAGAGAGATCGGGCTATTCACATCGATTCCCACATGGTTTATCATCTATATCACCGAATTCAAAGCTTTCTATGGTATCAAGCTCAATCGCCAGGATGTGGTTTGTAGATTGGCCAATCTTTGACGCATTGAAGATTCCCAAATATTGACTCGGATATCTTTCTGCCATCCCCAAGTCCATTGACGGGGAGATGACAAAAGCCAAGCCGTGGCCGCCCACAGTAGGATATTCTGGAACAATGCGAAATAGAAAACTCGTGGAAAAAGAAAGAGATTGAGAAGAGGATGTGTTGAATTCTATTGGGTAGGGGTAGAAAGCATGGCCTGTTTTTAGCCGGCTGTCGCTAAAGTTGTTGGTTAGCTGCAATAGACCATTACCTTGTACTGATGCGACTCTATCTCGACGAAGTTAAGGATCTTGGTAGAAGCCGTGGTACACGAACTCGTTATCATCTTGAGCCAAGGCCAACCAAATTAAGGACATACAGAAAACTGTACAAACGTAAACTGATCTAAAAGCAGCAGCCATTGATGAAAGTAAACTGCCTACGCTGATATTATATTTTCGACTCTACTTGGCTTTCTAAAGCACATGGTGGGATATTAACATATGGATCCCTAAAATTTTGTATTTTTATAAAAAATATGTATTAAATAAAATTCTAATTTTAAGAGATGACAAAAATTCTCAAGGAAAAAAGAAAATCAGAAACAATTTCGTCCTCGAACAAAAAAGCAGGACAGAAATTGATATTTATTCCATCCCGTTCTCATTTCGAGACGGGAACAAGATGGGAATAATTCCCAATTCTCTCATGTTTTTTTATTTTTTATATTAAAATATATTTTAAATTAAATTTAAAATTTCATAGATTTATATATATATATATATATAAATATAACTTGAATCACTATTTTATTAACTAAATAAAAAAATAAAAAATCAGATATTAAATAAAATAATCAATTATACTCATTGAGTATTTTTTTTTTAAATATTAATACATGGTGGACAAAGGAAAAAAAGAAACAAGATTTTATTTTTTTCGTTTACAAAACAAAATATTTTTTCTATAAAATTAATAAAAAGCATACAACTCTAAAAATTTAATTTAATTTAATTTTTTGTTATTTTTTATTAATAATTGAAATTATAATTTTGTTTATACATTAATTTATTAATATTTATATACAGATTAAAATAAATAATTATATAATTATTATTATTCTTATTCTTTTTCTTATAAGTTAACAAAGAAAGTTGAATAAAATGTATTAAATAAATGTATTTATTTTTAAAATATATTTCTTGCAAGTTATAATATATTAAATAAATCATAGATCAAGTGGTTTATAATATTGCAAGTTGATGATTATGGTGAATTATTTTATTTACATCCTAT